>CM068318.1:3975000-4157500 GCA_034766995.1 Acanthacorydalis orientalis
AGACAAAGCTTGTATATAAATCTAACTGAAAAAGCATTACAATGAAATAAAAGATGCCATTGATTAAACGACCATCTTTTTCAGATATTCGTCTTGATTCATTGCAATTTTAATAAGCAAGAATACACAAATAACAAAATTTTAATTCCTTATGTTTCCAATAATAAGTTATATATATATATATATATATATATATATATATATATATATATATATATATATATATATAATTTTACCTTAAAAACATGCGAAATCAATTTAAATATGAAGATCTGAAGTTCAGTTTGCAACACTACATATAAATTAATACAATTCAAATCATTTTCAAGAATGTTAACATTTGAAAACTTTCAAAAAATTAATGACATTTATAAAAAAATAACGAACGCAACCAATTTTACTTTTTGCCACTGTAACTAGATATATTTTCACAAACGAATTTTCGCTTGTCAGAAAACTTCAATAATTGATTATTGTTAATTTTATGCGGATTTTGATAGCTATGCTATCACCCTCAGAGTTTTCAATGATAAAGACATACACTTTTATAAACGACATCGACATTCCACAAAAATTCGTAACATATATACATATATACATATATATATATATATATATATATATATATATATATATATATATATATATATTAAACTTCAATTAGACAGATCCTAAGAAAATAAAATATATTCTGACATGTAATCAAACCTCAATGGTGGACATCCCCGTACACCAATAAACAATATTTAATACCCATTTCAGACAAATATCGACCATTATAACTGTTTTTTTTTTTAAAAAAAATAAAGAATTGAAAAAAATGTAGAACGATATATAATCAAAGTTGTAATTATCAATATTATTATTTTCACGATTACCATATTATAATTTATTAAAGTGCTTTTTCGATAAATCTTAATAAATTTATTATCAAATACGATATTAAAATAAAAATATATTTATAAGAAATAATTTCCAAGTTTTATTACAAGTAAACAAAACTATTCAATACATCCATCTATTAGTTCAAATAAGATATTTGCAAAAAGCATCTTAGTTTTGAATTCAGTTTCAGCTTACTTATTTTATATGTGCTAATATATTTTCAAACCCTCATTGTAAAAAAAATTAAATATATTTTGACTATATATTTAAAAAAAAATATTTGTCCAGCTACATAATATAAACAAAAATATAAAATCCATAAATTATATAAAATCAAATTCAATATAAATTAAATATTCGTTTAATTGACAAAGTCACTATTTTCAACTGTCATACACAAATTAAAATTAATTAATTAACACGTGTAATTAAATAGGTATAAAAAAGTTTCTTTTATAATGAAAACATGAATAATAACAATTAGCATTGATTTTTATATTTTATGAATAAAATTATTTTTCAGTGGCAGAGCAAGGTTAAACTCTATTTATAATTTTATCTAACATTGTAAAAATGAAATAAATATGCAAATTATAATGTTTATTTAGAAATCATTTCGTTCAGAAAACAAATACGTTGGGGACGAACAAATTATTTTTTACCGGTTATTACATGACAGTACAGTCTTCAAAAATTGTATAATGAATATTATACAATTTTAAATTATAAAATTATATCATATATATATATATATATATATATATATATATATGCGTGTGTGTTTGTGTGTATCAACAAATGTTAAAGTGGAAAAGTGTTAAAAATTAAAGAAAATTTAACATTTTCACTAACCTATAAGTTGTTTCAGCGACAAATTAATTGTATGTTTCAAGATGATGAATTAGATCCTGGAAGTGATAGCGGAGGCTGTGAAGCACAACCAAACCACAGTGTCGCCCTGATTTTCATTACTTATCTTATATACTCCTCATCTTGAAATCATGATAAATATAGTTATCTACATATATTTCACATACTAGACTCTCACCAATCATGAACGTTACATATACAAGAATATTATTTAAATACAAGTACGTCACGTATTTTCCTCTTGAATTTTTTTTTAGAATACTCTTATTTTTACCTATATACATATATACATATATATATATATATATATATATATATATATAACTATTCAAATGCTATAAAAATTATAATAAGGTATTTTACCAAATATTAAGGTAATATTTTTGTTAATTACATTTCAAGTAATAGTTATGGTGAAAGTATGTATAAGATTTTCTCAAATGTAGAAATTAAATGACTTTACAAGAATTCAAGTTTAAAAAAGGATTGAAAAGAATAGTTACTAGTTTTATAGTTGAATTATACCTAATTTATAAAAAAAAATAAATAAAATGTAAACTGTAGATGTTAAAGAATGACACAAAATCCATTATTGAAATTTATATAAATAATTTAACTATAAACTTTTATCAATGTTATAAATTTTTTTTTTTAATTTATCTGCATTCAAACATCAAAAATGTTCGTTAGAAATGAAATACCGCCATACTTGTATTTCATTTCTAGCTGTCTGCACACAAGAGAAAACATTAAAGAAATAAAAAGGTTTCTAAACAAATCGTCATTTGCAGTTTATTTATTTAACTGAACCATAATTTATCAGAAAAATAAGCGCAGAGCTCAATTAAGACTGGAGATAACAAAGATCATAATCATTCAAAAAATTATTCGTAAAATCGTTGGAATCAGAAATGAATTTAAGAATGAAATTTAAATGTTATAATTCAGTGTGTCGAATTAAGATTCAGTATTTTATATTCTACTCGACTTGTTTATAAAATAAAAAAAAGAAATCGCTGAAGTGAAAAAATATTAAGATTAAGTAAATATCTGATAAAATGTGAGACTGCAGAAATTAAATAAATGCAGATAATGTGATACTGTTATTACAGTCTTATTTACATTCATTTATCTTAAATAACGTATGATGTAAGTTATTAGTAATTCATATTTTTTTTTATTTCTGTAATAATTATATTTAATACCTCCTATACGGAATGGCATTGAATATTTTTTTAATTAACACTGAACCCTGCATCAAATATGAACACCAAGTAAAAAATTCCATTAAAAAGCAATATGTACATCGGTGTTCTTATTTTATTTCTTTAAAAAAAATACTTGCAGACTTTTTATGTTGTTTAAAGAATAAATATGTTTTTTTTATAAAACTGAAAATAATTAACTCGATTTTTTATATATTATAACAAAACAGAACAGACATGAATTATACAATATCTGATATGAAATAAACACGTGTGGAAATGTCCTTTAATGAAAAAAATACTATTTATAAACAAATGTATCAATTAAGACTAAAATATAAAATTACTCATTGTATTAAATATCACAATATGTGTTGAGAGTGAGTTTTTTTATATAATTTTGTTATTTCGAAACATTTAATATTTCTAACAATGAACACAAGCACGTTTTAGTTTTCATACCAGCTTGTTTTGCAATCTCCATCAGTCATAAACCAACATAGTATGTAGAGTTGAAAGTATTTCTATTTTACGTTTTTCACATGTTTATAATACTAACATGTCATTAATGAAAACAACTTTATTAGATACAATATTAGATTATTTGTCATCGCTGAAATAATTTCGACGAAATGTGATAATTTTTTATGGAGAGTACACCATTTAATGTGTTTTGACAGGTGCCGTATATAATAACATTGCCAAATTAAGTACCAAACGGGATACAAACACTTAAATTATAAAAAATTAACATATAGGTAAAACCAAATGAAATTAATTTTGATATTTTAGAGTACTGAATGAAAAGGAATGATTTTTTCTTAGATTAAACTATATTATCAATATGAGTTTTGACTTGCAGTCACTTGTTATTAATAATTTATTTTTAAATATAATTAAACTGTTATGTGAAAAAAACCCTAAAATTGGCTTAAAACCCCTATAATTAATTAAAAATTAAAAGAGTGACTGAAGAAGTAATAAAATGAATATTTAATTAAAGTAGATTGAAAGGTTTTTGTACTTTTTAATGTTTGTAAGAAAACCATATACATTTATATACAAAATGAATATATCAATAACACAAAATAAATTTAACAGTTTTGGCAACAATGTACATAGTACCTGTTAAATAAATATTTATTTTATTAAGTACGAAATTACAATTTACATGACTTGTAATAAAATCATTAAATTATTTTAAAAAAAATAATATTAATAATCATGTATTTAGAACTATAATGAAACTTGAAAGGTGTCATTAAACAAATAAGTTTATTAGCATATTAATTCTAACAAACGTTATCACAAAGTCAAAGCCCCGTATCTTTTAATAAACATTCTGATTTCTTTTTCTGTTAAGTACATTTATATTCCACTTATTTGAAAATCAATCAGAGAAATTATTTCAACAATCAAATATTTTTAATAGTGTTATGTATAACAATACAATAATATATTGTTTAATTGTTCAGTCGATAGAAATGTTTTGGTAATTGTTTGTTTTTAAGAATTTTTCAACCTATTTATTACATAAAACATCCATTATTGTATCATAATTAATAGAGTATTTTCTTTGAAAAATACAGTCAGATAGATACAACGACGATATCAAACATTTTTTTATTTAATACAACACACTGTTAACATCAGTAAGACATTTTAAATCAAACTGGAATATTTCTAAACAAATTCAGTTATCTGTCTGACAAATATTCGTTTATCTTTCTTTGTTCTAATGTTAATATTTGATAATAAAGTAAATATGTTTGAATTTCAAGTATGTTTCGATTTATTGTCACTGTATTTCCTTGAAAATGGGTTTGTCTCAACAAATATTTAAAACATGTATAACTGTTATATTCAATACTATACAATATTCCTTGATATTCTTAAATCTAATTTAGTCTGGTAGCCTTAAACTAAAAATGAGGCGGCAATGATTTATGTTGAAATTACATAAAACAATAAAGATGTTCTCATGGTGTTCTTAAGTGATTATATTTATAACTTTATTTATTTAATACTTTCTTGAATAGTTCTTAAAATAGAATATATTGGTACTTTTCAAAACCATTTATACACATATTCCATAGATACCGAGACTTTAATCCAAATATCAAACAAGAAATCATTTCGATCCCAATAAAACTGTTTATTTTTCTGATAAAAACACACATTATTGACATCTCAATTCGAAACATACGATTTCATTTACATGAAACAATTCATTTAAAATTAACTATTGATGAATCAAAAATTATTCGCACTTTCTCAAAGAAAAACATGTTTTCTGATGATTGAAACATTCACAGATATTTTATGAAAATATAAAAAAATAATTAAAGACATAAAGATACACAATTTAACTTGTACTCTTTCCGATTGTATTCAAAAATGACTTTTTTTTATTTATCACTGAAATCGCCGAATTATTATCTAATTAACATATATACATTCGTCTATGTATAAAATTATGCGTGACATTTGTAAACATAAAATTAGTAAAATCTAGTATAGGCCGGATATATTATTAATATTATTTCATTGAAACATCAGGTTCTACTAAATTAAATGCGTATTTTACAATTAACAAAGAAAATACATTGTGATATAAACACAAGAACATCTTGTATTTTAATGTAAAGTTATTATCCCTCGAATGTGATTATTCAACAAAGAGTTTCATATACTTTATCGTTACCTAAGAATAATCCTAAAAAAGATTCCAAAACAGGCATATTTTTATCTTTAAATCTTGTATCGTAATGATATCAAAAGTCTTATTTAAAAATGGGAAATAGAAAAGCACATATATATTAAATTAGCCGTTAATTTTCAAGTCGTTTTGATGATCATCAATAAAAATTGTTAAGAAACAATATGTCTTATCGAAAAACATTAATTTAGCATTCATATTTCAGATTTGCAGATAATATTCTATTTATAAAAAATATAGCGAAACGTATGTGTTTGACTTAAAACGTGAATTATTTAAAATATAACAATAATTAAATAAATGTTTATAAGAACAGACTGATATTTCTGTCACATTCGTTGAAACAATTATTATTTTGAAACGAACAAATTAAGTAAAACAAACGAATCCAACATGTTTATGATATTAACAAACTTAACTATCTACGAATAATACAAAGTAAACAGATAATTGTATTCAAATCATGAATAAATCGCACCTTGTCACTTGATGAAATTTGGTAATACCATTCAAGCCCATTTTTCTTACTATGAAATACAATATTTATTCTGTACGAACGAATAACAAATGAATTATGAACGTGCATATAAAAAATGTACACGTCGTTTAAATTCAAATTACTGACATTGCTCATAAACCAGAAATTCTTGAGAAATGTTTAAATATTCTTCTATATACCAAATCATTTTTTAAAGTCCTTGCATATATTTTACTATGAGGCTGTATTAAGCAATGATCAATGTTTTGTTTTTATTAATTAATTTAAAATAGAGAAGAATACTTTTAGATTTTTATCATCATTTTTATCATATTTTTAGATAATTAAATATAATATTTTTCCAACATTCTATCACGATCAAAAAGACATTATTACAATTATATATATATATATATATATTAGGTTGATGCAAAAATAATTGCGGTTTTTATGTATCGAGTATAAAGAAGCACATATCATATCTGGTGCTTCTCCTCGGTCTAGCCACTGTGATCACGTTTCCGACTGTTGTAAAGAATCCACTTTTCATGCGATCAAGAGAGGGATCATTTTTGTTAAGTAAAAAAAACCATAAAGCAGATTTCGCATCGCCGAATTGCTTGATGTACTTTTAGTTCGCACAGTACTTATTTTTCCAATTAGGCTCAAATGCCGAACAACTGTCGAATGATCAAAATTCAGTTCTTCTGTCACTTTTCGAATTGTTTCGCATGGGTCCGCTTCAATAATGGTTTTTAAATCATTATTGTCTATAGCTGAGGGACGTCCATGATCCTCCTCATCAACAAGACTTTCGTTTCCATTACAAAATTTTTGGAACCAGTGTTTAACTGTACCTTCACTAATTGATTCTTCGTCAAAAACAAATTTGATATTTCGAGCAGTTTCTGTTGCTTTACGTCCCAATTTAAACTTATACAACAAAATCGCGCGAATTTGCTTTTTTTCCATAACTAATTTAAGAGATTATATCCAACAATACTAAAGAATGAAAACAATACACATCGGATGAAATCAATAGCGCTAATTTCATTGTTTACAATGATATATCACATGACTATAACAAAAGATAATAATGGTAATTAGAAAAATCGGCGCCAAACTTAAAATGATAAAAACCACAATTATTTTGCACAAACCTAATATATATATACATATAACAATCTATTATCTTCACTAAATTTCATTAATTGTTTTTAACTGTCATCCAACTGTAATATAGTTATTTCTACATTTATTTTAAATGAAATTAAAATGAGAAAACACACATACAAAATATATATATATATATATATATATATATATATATATATATGTAAACTGAATATACTTAATTCAATTACAATATTTCAATATATGCATCACATAATCATAAATATTATACATTAATTACCGCTCCGCTCTTTGTTGTTCACTTTTCACACATATTTATCTCATGTATATTGCCGTACTTTGCATGTATGTATGATATATATATATATATATATATATATATATATATATATATATATTTGTGTGTCTGTGTATTTATATAATCTACGCATTTATGTTTTACTAATAAAACGCCGCTTAAATCGTATTAATTGCTGTTTTATTGAAATTCTTATAATCAAGTATGTATTTAGAAACTAATACTTAACAAATAGAGTATATTATAAGCACCGTCCACACGTTCATCCATAATGGACAGTACATCGATGAATGGAAAATAATAAAGGAAATATATTTTTATCTATTATGGAAATTTTAATCATTATTATTCATTATTTTATTATTAACAGCCGGTAAACTTAATTATACAGGTGTTTATAAATTAAAGATACTTTTTAACGGACTATGCGAAACAAAAATAAAAAATAATACATGGTGTATATATATATATTATATTATATATATATATATATATATATATATATACCATGTATTATTTTTTCATGTAATAAATATGTTATTTATATCAATTCTAAAACATTTCAATTAAATAATAATTAAACGATGATAATGTCCGACCGTTCTGACTGACATCAGTTGGTCTAATGTGTGTCATTAAGATCGTTTTCTTCGTCTAATCGACAAAACAATACTGATTGTCGTTCTGATAACATCTCATTCTGATTATTTTTTATCTTATATCCTATATAAAGCTCATCAGCACGACAAGACACTGTGTAGCAGCGTGTGTTTGATTTCATTGCCGTGAATTGATCTGCCGGAAACACAGTTTGATATTTCCGTCGACTTAATTGATGTTGAATTGCTTTATTTTATATATCATAGGCGCCAAACTAATAACTACAAACTAGGTTTGGAAATATCAAAAATTCTACTTCATATATTACCCTGATCGACACATACATATGCATATACATACATATATATATATATATATATATATATATATATATATATATAAATCAAAAATAAATTTGAACACGAACCCCCACAAAACAAAAATTCAATTTAATAAAGTTATGGAGAAAAAAGCTAAATTAAAAAAAATACTAATTAGAAATTTTATGAAATATTTTTTTCAGCCCAACTCATTACCAAGGATGGATCATTTATCAAAGAACTTGTAGAATGCAATGGAATTCAACTGAATTAAATGTCTGTATTTTAATTAATTAATCCATATTTCACGAAGAGAAAAACATTTCAACTATTTTTGTCTGTGGAAATAAAACATGGATCTTCAATGTCAAAGAAATTCAGTAACTTCGAACATGAAATATATAATGTTTAAAATATGTGCTAGCAATAATAAAAAAAGACAGATCAAGAATGGTTCAGAAATACAGTGAAGAAGAAGATAATAATATCAAAAAAATGAAAAAGTGTGATACTAGATCGTGAAATTAAGAGAAAATACAAGATATTCAACTGATCCTTCGTCATTAGTAAAAGTTAACAAATAGTAAAATCTAAAGATACAATTTAGAACAAACCAAGATAAAAATATTATATTTTGTTAATTTCTCAACCCAATGTATAAACGATAGATACTTTTTAAGAGAATATTTACTGTCATCAATATGTCAAAAAAGTGTAATGAACGTGGATACAAAATAGAAAAATATTGCTTAATCTTAATATAAAAAAAACTGCGAAATTATATAAAATACAACATACAGTTTATAAATTAAACCGTAATTCAAGAAAGGCGAATGAATGAACATTAATAAGGAAAATAAATTAACAATACATCCGACTGCATCTATTATATCTTTAAGATTTTGATACTACAAAATTTCAAACATCTAGTGTTATCTTCAATCTCTTTATATATTTTTCAAATAAAAACTTAAATAAACATTAAATAGCTCTATTTTCAACTACTTATTTAGATTGATTAGAATCGAAAAAATTAAACATTAATATTCAAATTATTTAATATTCAAAAAAAAACACTAAAAGAATTTACAGTTATACGTCATAATATCTATACACACACACACACACACACACACACACACACATATATATATATATATATATATATATGTCTAAATAAAAATGTAATGAATATATTTCTTACAAATATCAAAAATACTCAGAATAATTTGCATATGCCATTTATAAACCATGTCCATTTTAATATCTAAAGTATATGTCACTGAGAGGCGTAGATATTTTTTTATTTCCTGGAAAACTACATCTGTGAGTAGTATGCTATTTACATGTATTATTTAAATGCGCTTTCAAGATCAAAATTCATGAAGCGTTCAGGACAATCGCATCCACAGTGACAGATGACGTATGTTGTAAGCTCGAGCTCGAACTCAGAACACACTGGTCAATAGCCTGCTGTGCTTGTCACTCCCTACGACAGCCTGGTCACAATCGCTTTGAATTATTATATTTTCCTTACACCGTGCTTCGTGATTAAAACGTTTGTGCAAAATGCATGATATAAAAAAAAATATTAAAAAAAGCTTACATCATCATTATATATCTTGTTTCGTCTGAACAGCCCCGCTAACGCAACGTTCATCTATTTGGAATATGGCTCCGTCGTCTGTTAAAATACTCGAGGAATATCGAACGCGGCTAGGCCGATGATGCGAATAACATTTGAAGAATAACGGACTGGCATTAAATATCGGATGTATCCGAAATTCCGAACGGCGAACAATTCTCCACGCTCAAACGCACTATATGAGTCACAGTGTACGCTTTTTGATTTGTTGATCGGAAAGGATACGTCAACAATTGATCGGTGGTGTTACTGTTGTCATTCGCGTACATCAAACGAGTTCAAATCGCTTCACGAAAAAAATATAATGTGGCTTACTCTACCAGACAGGGATCGTGCACTGCAAGAAGCTCGCATTGTGACCCTTGTTGAAGTACGCTCGTTAATCATACACGACGAACGTCACGAATAACATTTGTTATATCATTGACAATGATTTTCAAACGATGACGAAATTTTTTTTTGCAGTGCACTGCAAATACGAAGACATTGTATTTACAACGGTTCATAGTTTCAATGAATGGTTCCAAAAAATCGAACAATGTCCGGGCTCACAGTGTAGAGCTCATACACATATGAAAATTTTATATATATATATATATATATTTATATATATATATATATATATATATATATATATATAAATGTTGTGTACCTACTATACCGACGGTTTCTGGAATGAAATTAATTTTTCTCCTGATACCAAGGTAACTGTAGTTAAAGAAAGCTTTGTAACTCTAATTTATTAGTTATATAAATAATATTTTGTTTTATTAAGAAACGTTATTAGTAAAACTATAAATAATCGAATGCAAGGCGAAAAATCAGTTACATTTATATTTTATCATTTATTTTTCGAAACTAGTTATTACTAAATAATAAACAAAACGTCATGATGATAAATATGGTTGCTATGCAACTATATATATATATATATATATATATATATATATATATATATATATATATATATATATATATATATATATATATCGGTATGTATGTATAAAAACATATGTATGTATGTATGATTGTATGAATTGAATAAACGTTTAGTTTCAAAAAACTTTTATGTACCAACATATATGTAGTTATTTATTGTAGAAAAATACTTATTCTTCAAAATTCAATGGAATAACAAAACACCGCACATTAATAAACATAAGTTTAACAAGTCTTGGAAATAAATCACTTTCCAAAAAACAATTTATTTTCAATATTACTTATTTATTCAGTTTTCAATCTATGCATCTAATAACAAGATGAATTCAGAGAACCTAAATTTTATTTTTAGTGGAAACAATGTTCTTAGAATACGATAAATTTTAGTTTAATTCAGAAGATTATATAAGCGTGCATACGTTTATGATAGAACAATAGGAGGATAAAACTGATTATTACATGCACATACAAATAAATATTTTGGTTTAAGTAACCTTAAATGTTTCTAATATTTTCAATATACGTAAACGGACGAACTGAGAAGACAAAAGAAATTCAATCGCAATTTGTTCAAATTTATTGTAATTACCTTCATTTCAAACACAGATCAACAACCGGAAATAGATCTAGATCAATGTGTGGGCTACAGTAAAATAATAATTCGCGACTAGAAGATTATACAATTACGCTAGTAATCGTTAAATACGCTATTTAAAATTAAATAAACATTCGCATGATACATTTTCACACGCTATCCATTTCCCTTAAAATTTATTTCCATTTATTGTGACAAACCTTACAGGAAAACAACAAATTCATTACATAATCTAAATTTTATCATTTAAAAGTCGGTATATATATATATATATATATATATATATATATATATATAATAGGAAAGAGAGAAGAGTTGTGTTTCAATCAATAATGATAATGATACCTTTTAGAAAAAAATTAAAAATGAAGACAAGGATAATATTTGAATTTTATTTAACCATAATATTAAAATAGAGTAAGCATATATATTGAACTTCAAAGTAATACAGTGGTGTCAATTAATCTACATGACAAGAAAATAGAGTAAGGTTTACAAGGCAAAGAAATACAATTTCATAAAAAAATGTTTATATATATATATATATATATATATATATATATATATATATATATATATATATATATATATATATACTGTAGGTCATAAATGCAACTATACGTGCGTGGCGGCTTGTCACTACAGTCTGTGTAACTTAGTTCAATTATTGTCACAATCATTTAATTCTTCGCGCATTTAAAGACAGTACGCTTTTAGAATAATAAAATACTCTCAACCTATGCCGATAACTGTTTTTGTCTTTCAGAAAACAATTTTACAGGTATATTTTTTCAAACTAGCTCTCTTAAAATCGCTATAAGTGCTCGTTGATTTTAATAGAATGTGTGTTATAATTTGACAAAATGATGATAATCTAAAAGTGATGAAAATATAACATTAGAGTCAAACGGAAATTGAGCCAAACGAGTAATATTTTATTGTTCAGGTTCATAAAATTGTCAGTTTCTTCGACATCGAAATCGGTGAAGTTTCTCTAAATGAATGATTGAAAGTAATATATTTATTTACCTTTATATAAGTTACCTTTGCAAAAACAAAACCGAACATTTGAAATCGAAACAATATTTTTTACTCTTTCAATAAATACTCAAAATGAGCATCCTAAATCGAATGATCGCCTGACACGAATTAATCAAGAATTATAAATGTAAAAATATTATTATTATTACGTATTTCATTTAAATGCATTAATGATTATTTCAAGTAATTGTTGTGAAGTAATTGTTGCAAATGTTTATTTCAATTGCCAATTCTGGTAATCTGCCCTTGCTTTACTTCAAGCACAGTAACGTCGTACACATATATAAAGATGATGTTGTATTATTTATATATTCTATTGTGGAGGTTGAGCTCAAAAAAATATTTTATAAAAAAATAAAGTTTATTTTTGACGATCTAAAATTATGTAGTAACAAAACTTGTGCATTCTAAACTTTTAGTAATAAATATATATATATATATATATATATATATATATATATATATATATATATATATGTGTGTGTGTGTGTGTGTGTGTATACATTACTACTATTATAATTATTAAATATCAGAAAATTGACTGGAAATGTGCAGAAAACGAAATATTGGGTCCTTCAGTTTGAAAATTAAAAAAGGTCTTTAACAACCGCGGACTGACAAAGGTTGATATGATTTGGTAATTACCTAGATCTTTATATAATTAATTTATTATGATTCAGTTGCACATTCATTATAATTCTCTTTATATCAATTAAAAACACTTTTCAATTAATTGTCGATAAATATTAAAATGTGTGCATTTCTTACTTGATATACTGACTTCCAGTTCTTGAAAAATATATCCAATCATATAGGTACTTTATCACTATGACTAAATTTATTTACAGAAATGAATTGAACACCATAAACTACGAGTCTTAGAATGTCTACTTTTTGGTTATCGTACTTTAATACTCTAACACGTTTTCGAATATCATGTTAATCTCGTCAGATTGAAAAGCAATAGTACAAGTTTTTCAAAATAACCCTTTAAATATTTTATTCTGATAAATAAATTGGCACACAATGAAAAATATCACAATGGATAACAGATAATTGTCTACTTTAGAACTACGGAAACAGAATTCGGGTATTCTGAACATTTTGACAAAATGAATTATATAACGTGGTTTTAATTCACGTTAAGAACCAATCAAATGCATTGAAATTTCATCGGAAAATAATATATGGGTATCAAAAATGATATAAAGGATGTATTACCTTTTAAAGATGATGGCAGCATTGTTTCATTCACAGTAACGTTTCGAATCACCTCCAATAGTCAAGAAAAAATTATTTGGAGCGTGCCCCCACTCCATTAAATATTTTTATTAAAAAATATAAATTTCATATATCAAATTTTCGAAAATACATTTATGTATATATATATATATATAATTTTAATTTTATACATCAGGATATATACTGACTAGTCAAAATCGGATTTTGACTGACGGAGGCCGGGCAAAGTCGAACTTTGCCTGGTCGTCGGAGTTTGCCGACAACATATATATATATATATATATATTGTTGACTTTGTCTAGTCAATATATATATATACTGATTTATAAAATGAAAATTAGATCACTTTCACTTACATCTTTATCCTCATCCTTCCTTCACCTTTGTTGACCGGCCAAGCGCAGATATACAGCTCTGAGTGCAGGTTCTACTTCGTACTTTGCCTGGTCGTCAGATTATACTTAATTATATTACATAATTTAATTTTGTTTTACATAATTCAATTTTAATTTTATGTATACATAATTTAATTTCGATTAAAAAACAAGGGTCGTCATATTTAAATCTCAGATCAGGCTGGCACGCCACTGTAGGTGTTCCAAACAATAGACTATCGAATTTTAAATATGTATTTATATAGTTTTTGTAAATATTACTTACCATTAAAACGCAACCAATATTTTGTTTCGTTTTCTTTGGAAAAACTGCGTGTTGTCTTACAATTGGGGTCGCAAATTGCTTTTTTCTTGATTTTTTTGGAAAAAACTGGAACTTGTCTTATAATCAGCATCGTCTTATATTGGGCTAAATGTGGTACACATGAAAAAATATTTTTTTAATTATATAATAATATAACAAAGAAATCAATTCTACATCAAATCTCAAAAATAGATTTCTGAAGATAGAAATTAATGCTTTTTTGTATTGTATAAGAAAATAATTTGCATATAAAATAATTGTATTTCTGGTCATTAAATATTTGAATAAAAAAATATTGCAAAAGAAAATTAACGAGAGCAGTATACAAATAATATGAAATTATTAGTATAATTTTAAACAAATGGGTAAAATATATATTTCTACATATATGAAAACTTATGACTTCATTACAAATTGCATACTTTATTTTAAATAGGTTCGAAACCTATTCAGGAATAAAATAAAAATATTGAAATGACATGCAATAAGCATGTGTATTATAAAATTGTAATTTATGACGATTTTGATGTAATTTAAAACAACGTTCACGTAAGAGTTGAATACTAGAATGTGAAGTTACTTCCTCTTTCTATAAAAAAGAAACCATATATTTTTAGTTAATTTATTTATCACATAGGCTATATAATGTTACATGAAAGTATTAATATATAGAATTACTTCAATGAAATTGTAGTTCATGAAACTACATAACATAATATTAAAAAAATGTTTTAATAAATTTAAAAAAATCTAAATTTAAATATGTAAGATATACTACACAAAGAGGCAAATGGACAATAATTTACTAACTAGTGGCCAAGAAAAATAGGCTTCTATAAAAAATAATGATCATTTAAGATATTAACACACGTGTATATTACTTACTCAATACTCTTGAATCATTTTTCAAACTTCTTCATATATATTCATAATGATATTACAGCACTGAAATAAAAACCTGAAATATATTTATAAATAGAATAAATTTATTGTTCTTAAATATACGGACTTACACAATTAACAAGAAATCATACATACAACAATATATCATTATTTATAAATTTCCACATGATAAATGCATATATTCTCAATTTCAAAACAAAAATATATGAAAATTATTTATTTACAATTATTGTTTTTACAATGCAATATCTATAACATAAATGTAAACTGGTATTAATGTCTTGAAATCAGGTATTTTACTCAGACTGATTAAATTGATAATGTAATTTAAATACACCATCAATGGTACTCTACAGAACAAACAATAAAAACTATTTACATGTAGTTTTTATACTAACACAAATCATATGGATACTTTATAAAAAGATATTTTAGTACATATTTAATAAATTTATTTATTTATGTAATATAAAAAGTTAAGTTACTAAAACCTACTGAATCAATAAATAATACACTTTAAATTTATAACAAATAAAATTTAAATAAAAAACTCTAAACAATGAAATACTAACTGTTTCCAAAGATTATAGAATATATTTTTAGGTAGAAAATATTTACATTTATATGAAAATAAAAAAAATATATATAAAACTTGTCCAAAGAAATAAATTCATATTAGAGATTTTATTGTAGTTGAATATTTTATAAATATATATTTTACAATTAGATATGAATTTGACTAAAGCCTAATATAAAATGTAAACATAGGAACAAAACTTTTCTATTAAGGATACATATAAATTATCAAGTTATCAGTCAGCATATAATTATTTATTTAAAATGATACAGTACAGTTCCTTTAAAGCAATTCGAAGTTAATCAAAATGAACAGTGCACAAGTATTTATAAAATTGAATTCGATTAATATAATGCTCTTAACAATCCAAACATAAAAAAGTTATATTCATTTTCACTTCTAATATTATTAAATATTTACATTTTTTTACAATCGACTATCTTTCAGATCAATGTTGATTGTTTGTGATACAACCACCATATTTTACCAAAAAAAAATATATATATATTTCCATACAATAGGAGGTAAACTAACAGCCATTTTAAAGATTTAATTTTTGTACCACTCAACAATTTTAATGGTACTTTCAGTGCACTAACATTGTTAGTAAGTATAATAATTTTCAATGTCTGTACAATAAATTTTCGAATGTTCAAAAATACTATAGATTTATCTCTATACAACCATATTTATTATGTATTTAAAATAAATTTAACTTCGTTCCGTTTCAGGATTCCTTTTGAGATTTTGATCCGCATTCATAAATTATCTGCATGAGATTTATGTAATAAATATATTCGACATCATTGAATAATATAGGCATGCATAAAAAAGGGCATACGCAACATATTTCTGCAAGAATATTAAAACAACGATCTAACTTGTAAAATAAATAATGTTATGAATAAAAATAAAACATTATATAACAGGATAATTACAAGAAATTCCTCAACACTGAAACGGTTATGTAAATTTTTAAAGCGAAGATCAATGAATTGAATTTGTTATATATTCAAAATAATTGTACCTTTCATCTGGATAATTTTTTGAAATTATCGATTTTTACCTTAAAAAAACATGCTAAGTAGCACATTTAAGTTCAAAAAATTCGATTCATACTTTTTAATACAACTGGTAATTTTTTTTTAAAGAAAAAACATTTATCAAGTTAAAATTAGAAGTAGTAAATGCGAATCACAAATTTCACATTGATTGTAGCACTGTCAGCCAACGGGGCATTTTTTTATAAATTGTCACTAAAACTTATTGTTTTATCACTCAGTATAGTCCCACCATTCTTTTTCATAACCTTCATGTACATGACCTAATAAAACTTTTCGTCGACTGTCACAGTATCTGAAAAAAAAATGTATAATTCAATTTTTTCAATACAACAAAGACAATTGAAAACTAAATGTAAAAAAATCAATCATGTACAATATCATAGTTTCAAAAATACATAAGTTATTCAATGAACTAAATGAATACTAGAATTATTGATAAAATTTTACTATAAATGTGTCATTTACATAAAACTAAAATAAAATTTAAACATTTGTTAAATATTGGATATATTTCACTTAAACTAAATTATAATTAAGTTAAAAATATAATACCCACCTATATTTATCCTGAACTTTTTGTTTGATGTCGGCTAAATTTTCACTTGTAATATCCCTTTCTAAATATTCTGACAGTGTTTCAGTTGCACTTTCCAAATCCTTTTGATTTGTTTCAAAGATCACAGATTGATTATTTTTTTTCAAATAATAAGCAAACACATATGTATACATCAAAGTCTGTCTACACTGGCACAAAATATCCACAGCCTTTTTTAAAAACTGAACTTCGATCCAGGACATATTGTGCTGTTGCATTTCTTCCATTTTCTCTTTAACCGAGGCATATAACTTATGTTCAAATTTCAGTGACTGCATATGGTTCATGTAACGATTGCAGTAAAACAAGTAACGTTGTAAAGCGGACCGTGACCTTTCCTGAGCATCGCGAGCAGCTTTAGCCTCATCCTCATCGTACCGATTACAATTATACCAAGAAGAACCGTGAGGCTCCCAAGGTCCCAGACACACCCAGCAGAAATCCGCTTTGCAGTTTTGATTCTTACATACCTGCATAAAATTTAATATAAATTATTTATACTGCATCTACCTACACAACAATGAAAAATATATTAAATAGTTAATTACCATATGATTACAACCACCATCCTTTTCTATTGTTACTGTACACTTTGGACATTCTTTAGTATTAGCTGCAATCCAATTGGAAGTTTCAGAGTCGTCATCACATTTCTTTATCCATTTACGAAGGAGATGACACTTGACCGGGTCATGCCAATTTTCTCCGCATGAAAAACAAAACGTATGTGAACACTTGCACGTTACTGGCCGTGAATCTACATAGTGTACTTTGATTGCGTTGTTACAGTCAGGTGAAGGACACCAACGTAATAACCTGTTGCACTACAAAGAAAAATAATTCTGTTACATATTCACACAATTTACACTTTTCGGCCAACAATACATGAAACAGACAGTAAGTACCTCAACAAAGCTATTTGTAATTAAATGCTGGTATTTCAATTTTACTTTAGAATCTCTTACTAGCCTCATTACAGTTGCATCATCAACTAAAATATCACATCCATGAGCAGCACAAGCAATTGTTTGACCTACACCTTCTTCCATAATTTTAGTAGTAAGATATTCACCCCAACATTGAGTACAAAATCGATGTCCACATTCCAAACCTGTCATCATCTAAATACAACATTAGAATTACCAATAATCTAATAATAGATTAATTTTTCAACACTATCAAAAAAGATCGATATACTTTATACTTACTGAAGAAGGTAAAACCATAAAACAAATTTCACACTCTTCGGTTCCTGTACTTGTCGCTCTTCTTTGTAACTGCAGAAAAAATAAGAGCTTTAATATCACAGAACAATAAAAGTGCTACCAAAACAACTAACCTTTGGTCTAGTAATAATAGTTTGTTTTCTAAAAGGATTTATAACTCTTGCTTCGGTGAACAATTCTTCCTGATCGCTGTCATAAAACCTCTCCATTAATTTTTCTTTATCCCACTTAAAATGATTGAGCAGAATTCTTGTAGTTGTAGCAGGAATCTAAAAAGAAATTGTACTAAGTCCTCTTCTATGACATGTAACATTCCACTTATAACTTTGAGTCATACTTACTTCTACAACTGTATTTACATCCTTAATTGAATCTACCATGTGTTGAACAATTTCTTCTGTGGATAACACTTCGTATGGATAGTCATCGACGTCAGTCTGTCTTTCTCTCGTAGAAGTTGATTCGACTTCCATTGCAAAATCGACATCGTCTCCACTAGATTCGTTTCCAGAATCAATGTCATCATAAAGTGTTTCTTCTTCTGAATCCATTACAATGAAACCGTACAATAACTATTAAGTAACAAAAGTAATAACGTCAAATTTAAAAACAATAAAAATATAAAACACTGGTGATTTTGATAAGGTCAGACATCTACAAATTGGTGCACCTGTGTTGGCTCTGGCAGCTGCGTAACTCAAGTTCATTGGTCTATTTAGACTGTGACGTCAGCTCCTGTGAAACGCCTGTGAAAAATGCACAATGCATCATGGGAACTTGCCTTTAAAACAATACGATTTAAAATAAAGTGAAAATTATTTCAAAAGTTACGAGTCAGTATCTGATACGTATTTGCCATGTAAAATTAGTCATAATAAGACAAAACGGAAAGTTTGCCAAAAAATATGTAAACGGGTCTATTTATATATGCAATAAAAATACATATCACAAACTACACACATTCGTGTGATAAATTGTCTATATATAACAATTTGAGTATTTATAATCTTTTAATTCTGATATTTTTATCGATTTTCTCTGCATAAAGATTAATCGTCATTTAATTATCGTCAAAATAACGAAGTCCTGGTGAAAAACGACTTAAATAAATAAATACAAAACATTATGATTTTGAAACGTTTGTCATCTTCAGTATTTTGTATTCAATTAAATATGCCAATATATTAATTAAAGATGATTGATTTTATTTAGGTTCTAAATCGATTTAAGTCAAACCTTGAATTATTCGAATATCTCAATGTAAACAATTTAATACTCGAATAAATTAGATTAACTAAAGAACCGATTAAAAAAATTATTGGTTTTCGAGTAACAAAGAAATCGGAAAAGGAAAACAATCACTGCCACAAAAAAAGACACCATATAATAAACATCTCAAATTAATCTTTATTAATAATTTTTGGAACTTCTTATTACTAGATCACATGTTTTTAAATACATGCAATGATTTCGAATCTATCCAATAATTTTATAAGAAAATAATATTTCTTTTGTCTTTATTTTTGTAGAAAATAAAAATAAGATTATTGCATTCTAACGAAGAAGCCATCATTCTCAGAACACTAAGCCACAGGAAAGTCAAGTTGGCACTCTGAAAATGTTGGTATCAGCAGTATGAGCATAGAAATGCGCATAAACAACAATTAATGTTCAAAAATCAATTATTGAACATTTTTCACATGAAAATGTATGGATTCTGAGAAAATGAAAAATCATTTACGAAATCAAAACATGTCATTTTCCTGCAGAAAATTGAAAATAAATAGCCATTTAAAGAAATAAAAATCATAAATTATAACTTTCAATAACAAAAATTTATTATTTATTTATAACGAAAATCAGTAAAAACATTTATAGAGATTTAAAATTAACAGCAATAAATATTTAATAATCTCTCTCTCTCTCTCTCTCTCTCTCTCTATATATATATATATATATATATATATATATATATATATATATATATATAATGCAATGAATTCAAACATAATCAAAAATTATTAATTGAAATAAAATATAATTTTTTACACATGTAATCTTTACAAACAACACCTGGTCTGATAAGAAATAAATATCATAATTAATTGTTTTTAATCACAGTGTTATCAAATGAGCATTTTAACAATATATGTGTGTATGTATATATATATATATATATATATATATATATATATATATATATATATATATATATATATATATATATATCAATTATTTATCAGATATCAAATAAGAACATACAATTTGTAAAATTGGAAGAATTTATAAATAAAGTAATTATTTGTGCAAATATTCATATAAAATGATCAAATATTTGTATATTGTTTTACTTGTATTATATGTGCCGAAAATATATGGAACAGAAGTTCGAAGCTGTAAGTATTATGTTTTAATATTATATATATATATATATATATATATATATGTACTCGTATACGATACAAATCAATCTCGTACTAACGGGTCGCGAAAGTATAATTTTCCCTGAATAAAATTAATAAAGAAATGTAATTAGAATACTTCAAACACTAATGAAAGTATTCAAACCAAATAAAAAATTCACCAACTAAAAAAAAAATTAACCCTCACTTTGACGGACTCTTGTTTTTAATATGACCATGTTTTTTTCACAAATAACATTTATGTTGAAAGAATGTTCAGCTCGACTTAATTATAGAGGTTTTATATCCATATTTGTTGATGTATTTGATCTTTTTCTGATTGCATGTATATTGTTTTATATGAAGATTTTTTTCCGTACTGAAAATGATAAAAACCGCGTCCGCTCGACCATGATTTACACAGGATTGATTAATTCGACTACTTTCAACCGATCATGAATAACAAAGAAAATAAATTCCAACGTGGTCGTTAAGAATTTGATTAAGACTGAATTATCATGAACGACTTCTTTAATTTTTCTATGCCTTGTCGCTCTGAAAATTGTGGCATCGCTATCTAAATGCGAATAAGCAACAATAAAAAATGATCAATAATGATTAATTGAACATTCTTAACGAGTAAATTTTGTTACTTCATGCGATGGAAAGGAATTAAATTGTGAAAGTTAATTTGGTTACAGTGCCTGAGAACTATATTGTGAATATACGATATTTACTAATGTTTGTCTTTTGCATTTTATGAAATGTAATATCTTCATAATTTTTAATTCTCTGCATTTTTTTTATTTTCAATTTATTTATAACAGTATTGTATTGCTTAATGTGTTAATATTTTAAGAAATTTTCATTTATTTTAGGTCAAAATATTTCTAAGCCAATCGATGTCCGAGTAAAAGATTGTGATTTTGCACCTTGCTTGCTAGTAAGAGGTAGCAGTGCTTTGGTTGATATTGACTTTGAAGTGCGTAAGTAATAGTAATAAATATAGTTTTAATAGTACGAATCAAGTTTTATATATATATATATATATATATATATATATATATATATATATGTGTGTGTGTGTGTGTGTATGTTGTAGATCCATAAAGTAGATATAGATATGAGTAAAATAATAATATTCCTAGTAATAAAAAAATAAATTCAGTGGCAGCGGGTCTTTCCGGAAGCCATTGCAAATTCCACGCTAATATTTTGCTAAAAGCATACACTGAAGAAACGAACGGTTCTAAAGTGTACGAGTACAATTCATTGAATGCTCTCACCCCTCTATTGAAAATATGTATTGACACAACACTTTTTCTATAAAATTTGGCTTAAATTCTATAGTTGTAGATGTACATTTTTTTATTTGTGTAAAATGTAAGAAATGTACTTTAATGAAGTTCCTTTTACGATGGATGACCATATCGAATAACATATAAAAATGACAATTATAAAAAGCTGTGATAAATTTTCTGAAAAACACTCGACCAGTTAACTATACAGAGAATACAACTTGTGAGTAGCTTAGCAAGTTTGTCAAATATTCTAATACTAAACATTTCATAGAAAAGCTCGTGCTTGGAATGACCTGGATTCCAGGATGATGGAACTATTGCCTTTAGTGAACAATTTCAGATTAAAAAAATCGATGTCACACCTTGTTCTCAATTAGAGCCGCTTCCACACAAAATTCTGTCTTATACAATTAATTTTTTATTATATATGAAAACATGTATGTTTTAGCCTCGGATCTAGACGATATTAAAGTGCGCGTTGTCACTAAAGCTCTAGATGCATCCGGTGTTTTCCCTATGCCTAATAAGAACAGTATATGCAAAAATATAATAAATGGCTTTTGTCCTGTCGATAAAGGCGAAATATTAACATATAGAATGAAGATGCCTGTTCTTCAGTTTTATCCACTGGTGAGAAAATATAAACGAATAATTCGAGTTATGTTGTTATACATTAAAATTCTATTTTCAGATTGATTTAGATTTGAAAATTTCGCTGAGAGACAATAATGAAGGAACAGATTTTGTTTGTTTTCAAATACAGTGTAAGGTGGTAAAATAGAATAAATATATATATATATATATATATACATATATATATATATATATGTATATTTTTAGGAAATATTACTATTAATACGTGTGTACATACAATTTGTTAATATTAATTATTTTAGACAGAAATTTTGTTATTGTTTATCGAAAAAAGAATTCATTTATGAAAGGAAGTGTATTGGATTTATATACCTGTTCATTTGCATTAACTTTGTTATATTTTCACTGACATACACATTTTTATCAGTTTAATCGGAAGAAATGAACCACCACGAAGAATTCTGATTTTAAATGACCGTATACTAACACAGTTGTTAAATTTATAAATAAAAAAAATATTGTTAATATTTTATGAAATCTGTCAAACTACCAAATAGATGCTTCAATTGTATTAAAATATATACATATACGAATGTCAATTTCCAATTTGCTGTCGCTCGTGTAAAATATGGAATTTTAAATAACTTGAAAAAGTTTAAGTTTGTTTTCTACAAATAATAAACATAAATATTTTCTTTGTGTTATTTTAATATACAATTATTCAATATACTATATTAAATTCTGTATTTTGAGTGACCAGCATTTGAAGACCGACTAAAAATTGTCTACTCTAAATGAAGTATATTTTTGTAATCTGATCAAGAGAATACACAAATCTACTTACATTTTTATTGTGTTCCATTGTGAATATTTTAATGATTATATATTTTAAACATTAAGGATCATGCACACAACTTTTCACTGAAGACTGAAACTACATTATTAGTTAGTAGCTTATGATATACCACTAGATCAAATGATTATTAAATGTATTAGGAATAAATTTAGGAGCACTAGATCTAATAGTATATAAAGCACTATTAATTTTGTTAGTTGCAGTATTAAAAAAAGATTGTCGTTTTTTAAAAATATTTGAGAATATTCTTTTAAAATACTGTTATATTAAGACTTACATATTCACGTTTTCAAAACAAGCTGATGGCCGGCAAATGGTAACAAATAACTTAAAACTATGTTATTTGTTAAAAAAATAATGTATGGATATTGTTTTAAAAAAATTCAATTCTACTAATAAGCGAACAAATGACTTAGTAATGTTTTTATTGTATTCCTTGATATCACTGATCTTATTTACCACTACAATTCGAGGTTTAGATATTTCAGATATCTTTAGATAAATTAATTTTTAATGAAACATTAAAGCAAGTAATTAAATTTATGACGAATATCGTCATTGCTTTGGTCTGTATCTGCTACTGTTACTATTCTATTCCTTAAATGTAATTTTTTCGCAGACTTAAAGACCTACCCGAGAATAAGAAAATCCGAAACCAATCTTAAAAGAAAGTAATTTATAGTTGGTCTATGCAACTCTAAGTATATTAAATATATTAATTATACTTAGAATTATGAAGCAAACAATTTAGATTTTACTTTTAATAATAGGGATTAATTCCGATTGTTGGTAAACGGTAGTTTTAAAGTTTTGTTTTCACAAACTATGTTTTTAATAACAATATGAAAGTTGTAAATGGTCTTCACTTACGATTGATAATTAAAAAATATTATGTTGAACTAGAAAATAACATCACAATTTTTAATAAATGGGATAAATTTATCAATATTCCGACACGGCGTATTAAAGTTGATTTATCGGCATTTGATTGACGACTATCATTTAATACAGCATAAAAAGATTTGTCTGTTTTTATACTTGTGATCTCATTGGTCTATTGTTCTGGTTGCCTTGGTCCTGATGAATAACTTAAGTAGATAACTACTAAAGCGGTTGCTAACTGATTCCTCAGGACCAAAAGTACTGTGACAAAATAAAAAGAAATATTTGTATAATTTTTATATAAAACTGAATTTCAGATATTGAGATTAAATCTAATTACATGCAAAAAAATAGATAAAATTACAGATTGGCACTATAGAAAAATTTTTTTACAAATGAAAATGTTCTTTTATCAAAATATTCAACTGATTCTAAAAAAATATTTTGCTATTTACAACATAAAATATTAAAATAGACAATAATCAATTAATGGACATTTTGATAAAATTTTACGTTGTTCATGGCATTAATTATTTGTGCAAGAATGGATAAATGAAACAATATAAATTAAAAATATATTATCTTACATGTAGTGACCAAACATGAAAAATATATTCAAATTAAAAAATATGTAATGATAAAGATTCATGAATTGTACAGGTGACTTGTATACGTTTTTTAAAATTTCTCTTAACAAACTGCTGTTGAAAAAAGCTGAGTGGACCTCTTCTTTTATTATAAATTACAACTACATGACAAAATATACTCAATGGGTTTGTTAAAATAAATATATACAGACAATATTGTTACAATCTTTTTCACATTTAAGTACTTTTCTGTTTATATCCCAATCAATACAGATAAAAAGATATATTTACAAGTATTTTATAATTGAAAATATAAATCTATACAACTTACAGTGGAGAAATTTTCACGTTACAATATATAGAATTGTTGGCTGAAATGAAAAACAACTGGAATAATGAACGATGACTTGTCAGTATTACTATACATATGATACAAAAAAGAAAACAAGTGCATTTGAAAAATATTGAAGTCAGAGTTTGATTCGATCGATCAGTATTGTCAACCAATAAATATGTTAGTTAATGAAACCATTATATTAAATTTATATTATGGCAGTGAAATACCACTGTTGGCATTTTAATCAATTTTGAGTACTTGAATATGTTATTAGAGTACAAGATTATTTTTCAGTTCAGTCAAAACGTATCATCAAGACGACTTTTATGTAAATACTTTAATGCTAAATATTTATTATAAACAATTGAATGGCACAACTGCAACTACATTTAAGAGAGCTCCCTCGAGAACTTTTTTATATATTACAATTTAGTATTAATATTATCTTGAGCAATAATTACTTTATAAACAAAACCAAATATAAATAAAATTTGAACTGTCTACTAAAACAAATATTAGAACTATTATATCTATATAATCGAATATGTATTTTATATGTAAAAAAGACAAATAATGCAATTCCTACTTCTGTATGTTTTATGAGGTACGAATGTTTGAAATTATTTTTAGAATATTTTTCAGATAGTAATAACACCAACCATTTCAAGCCTATATTTCTTAAATTTTGAACTTATACTTACACTATATTTTATTATCAAATATTTATGCATGTAAGTATATATGTACATGAGCAAATATGTATGTGTTTGTGTGTATGTATGTGTTTGTATGTATGCATATGATATGTATATGTATATATATATATATATATATATATATGCATGCACACACATACATAAATTAAATATCTAGTATTACCTAAGATATAATAAAAATATTATGGAATCTTTTCAGTATAAAATTATATAAAAACATTAAGATATACAGCTCTAATTACATAACATATTTAATAATAGGTTCACTAGCAAAATTAAATTTATAAAATATATTTTCTAAAAAATTTGGCAATTATGTAAGTTAACTATATTATATATATATATATATATATATATATATATATATATATATATATATATATATATATATATATATATATATATATATATATATATATATATATATATATATTACTAGACTAAAAAGAAGAAAATAAAATACATATTTTTTATTAAACAAGAAAGCATAGTTATATTTAAATAATGTGGTACTGTTAACTAAAATGTTAATACCAATTAATGACTATTAAAAAATATTTTTAAGTGTTTCAATAAACATTAATATGTTGTATAACAAATAAAAACAAAATATCAGTACCATATTTAAATGAAATTTCATAATTTATTACAAAACATTGGCACATTTTGACACAAACCATCAACAAATAAAAAATGTAATGGAAATTATATGTAGATATACATATATATGTTTTGTTGTACTTGTTCCCAGTGAATATGAATGCATGTGTAAATATATTTGTGTTAATACTAAGTTTTGTTATAATATAAAGATATATATATATATACATATATATATATATATATATATACACATATATACAGACACATATATATATATACACATATATATATATATATATATATAAAAACACACATATATATATATATATATATATATATATATATATATATATATATAATATATTCCTTTGTTTATATAAACTGATTAGATTCGATGTTATATTAGAATAACAGGTATATTGCTTTTAAAACCTATGCAAAATGTAAATTTATGATTATATTAACCTATATGGGCGGAAAGCAGTCACTATTTTGTACACAAAGCTCAAAATCAACAATTAACACCTCAATTTCAATTATCGAGAGAGCCCCTAAAATACACGAATACACTACATTTCAATAGAAAATAAATTATAGTCTAAAATTGGCAAGTGTATTCTTCGTCTCATGTGCTTTCAATAATAAAAACGTAGTTAATTTAGCATCTTAAATTAAATTACATAAATATAAATTAAAAAAAATAATATAATTTATTTAGCATATTTTTTTATGTATATATATAATCCTTTGCAGTATCATTTATTCAGAAATTAAAGTCTCCTTTTTTTTAAAAAAAAAAACAAATACTAAAATACTTTTAGAACACTTTTTCTTTGAGTAATTATAATGTATATTTAAAAAGTATTAGAAAAGTCCTTTTTTCTTTTTATCTTTCTTCTCTTTGCCGTCCACAGTCCTGAAAAATATCCAATACATAGAAACAAATATACATTAACATTATTATGTAAACTAGTTTATGCAACATAAAAAAACAGAAGCACTAAAATTTTCAATTGAAAGCAATTATTACATATAAAAGCCAGGTACAAAATATAAATTTATATTATGAAGCACATAAAAACATTAATATCAAAAATAATACATTTTATTAACTGCATCACAGATATTTTCCATTCAGACATACGTTTAAAATATTTACAATCAGAAAAATAAAAAATGCACAAAAATAAAATTAGTAAATACAATCAATTATTTTACTTATACTTTGTGTAAAAAACAAATTAATAAAAGTATTTTTTCAATTTACATATGAATTTTTTTTTAATTTCAAATCTAATGAATAGTGCCTGACAACAAAATAGCTTGGTGATATTTACATTTAAATGAATAAATTAAAATTAATCCCAATAAATAAAAGTAACATTTAAACTTGACATTTTATAACAATGACTGCATATTGACATTTTTAAATGTTAACGATTAGAAAATTGATCCCTTGGGAATTCTACACTGTTACAAAGTAAAATGAAAAAAAGTTAATAATGTTCAAAATATTTTTTTCTCATTGATTTCAGTTTTGTTTCAATGTATATATGATTATCAGTAAACTTGAGTTTTATGAGCTTTACTATTTTTATTGGAATCTATCATAGAACAAAGAATATAAAAAATTATTAATATTTATATTAAAAAAAATTTAATTTTATTATTTTCTAATCGCATTTCATTTACATAAAAGACAATCAACCTATAAATACAGGTTTCATATAAATTTTTGAACACATTTATTTTGACAAATATCACTAACTATTATTAGAATATGTAATATTTATGAAATAATATATTATCATAAATATATCCTAAAACTGCATATGAAAACATGAAATATCTAAAAAAAAATGTCCAGTTTAATGTGATACTTCATTATTAGCACATTTAAATTATAACAAAGATCTAGTAGTAGAACAAAATTACTTTCTTACAAAATATAGTGTATTTTATAACTTAATCTGAAATATATTACTTGTTCTAAAAACCTGATCAAATTTCTAAGATAGAAACAAAATATTATAAAATATAATTATATATACTGCATGTAAGTATATATAATACAATCAGTATTAATTCTGGAATCTTAGTAAGCCAATAAACAAAGCTTTAACCCTTTAATCAATCCTGTTTACAAGAAGAATAATTCAAAGATCAAGTTTCTAGAACAAGAACAATATGTAAAAGTAACTAAAATTCAAAACATCTAATTATAATAATTTATAAAAAAAATAAATTTTTAAACATTTTATGTTAATAACCAAGATAAATTATTTAAAAACATACTACTTTACATCCTCCTAATGAAGTGTTTCACTATGATTTTATCATTTAGAATGACATAAATACTAATACAAATCCTTCTGTCATAAAAATCTAGTTCTGATATAAATACTGAAGTATTTTAATCAAATATATCAAACATATACACATGCAATGTTTCAATTCAATTTCACTTTTATCATTTTAGTTAATAAATAAAATACAACCTTACAATATTAAAACACAATATGCATGAACTACAATACATTAAATGCATGTCTTTACACTATCATTAAATAACACTTTATTTGTTTTATTTATTTTTATTAAGAAAGCTCACCTTACTTTACCTTCAGTCTTACCCTTAATATAATTTAAATCATTCTAGTCTAAATGTATTTAACAAAAGTGACAATTATTTTTTTAAAAAATAGCAATAAGACAATTGCAAACAATTTCTACTAATATACTTGTATACAATTTTTAACTCTAAAAAAATAAGTATTTAAGCACACTCAAATATACTTAACATTTTTCAGATCAAACATTTAAATCTGGTTAACATTACATAGAACAAAAATAATACGAAACACAATATGTAGTTTATAAGTAATGCAATCCCTAATGATGTTTTGTTCATTTTTTAGATTAAAAGGAGAATATTATAACAGTAATTAATTGAATGACTGAATATCTATTGTCGAACATGAGCTTTCAAATAGTATTGATTCTGCAAAGTACAGGCGTATTTTCATAATTATCTTCAGATTCTTCTTCTGAAATCTCTCTATTAAGTAAATTTAAAAATCAGATAAGTTATAAAATACAGATCTACTTATCATTTCTTAATATTTATATTCTAACAGGCCAATCATAAAACAATAAGTGGTAACTAAGTCAAGCAAAATGAATTACTTAAATACAAGTAATGACAAATGAAACAAAATATGCACAAAATTAAAAGTTCAAATCCAAAATACATACAATTGAAGTGGTTCAATCTTCTTTTGCTTCAATGTTTCATCTCCAAAATTTATTTAGTCTTAGTAAAGGCCTAATAAGATTTATTACTTCATTATAAATTTAATTGGTCATAATACATAAATTTAAACAGGGAATCGAACCGTACAGATAATTATATTAGCTATAAGACCTCACTATTCATGTAAGCATATCAAAAATAACACAAAAAATTAATATTAAATCCAACTACATAACAGCAAAATTATATGTTGAAAATATAAACAGTGTAACTAATTATGAAAGCAATTTACTCAAAATTAAGCTTACATTATAAATAAATATTTACAATTCGATTCCCTGAAATATATCTTACAAAAATTTTGTAACAGAAAATGCAAGACATGGATTATTAAAACAATACGATTACTCTTATTAAACTTTTAAAATTTATACTCCCAATGAAAAAACACACATTTTAATGGCACTCAATAATAAATTAAAATAAAATGCAACAAAACAATTTATTACTATTAAAAATATTTCTGTATATATTTAAAAATCTCTATGTATTTTCCTAATATAATTTGTTATGTCTGTAGAAAATTAGTTACAATAATTTCATTGATTAAAATTTAGGATACTTGAAAAATGTATGATCAGAAAAATGGTAAAAAAATAAATTCACAGACAATAATTATAAAAAATTCACATATATACATACACACATTATACATCCATTTATACATAAGTACATACAGCCACACATCATACAGGCAGACACACACACACACATTTATAAATACTTATAGTGTAAAATAATGTTATATATAGGTTTGCATGCATTACTATTCACTAATAATTATATTGCAAAAAAAGTAAAGTGCATATAAAATAAAAATATTATAAATAAGAAACATATTCACATAAATTAAAAACATTGTAAGTTTTAAAAATGTCATAGCAGAGAACAAGATGCAGAAGCGAAGAATTTCAATTAAAAAAACTCACTCTTTACTGTTAGCTTCTAAAGATTTACGTCTTAATTCTTCTAGAGAAACATTGTTTTCTCTTTCCCAAGCTGCTTTCTCAGCTTCAAATAGTTTTCGTCGTTCCTCCAACTCTTTTGCTTGAATTTCAAGTTGTTTCTTTGTTTGCTCATTTCGTCTTGTTAGTTCATTTTCAGAATCCTTCAATTTTTGTTTCTTTTCTTTCACCTTAAATATAAGCATTTGAATAATTTTCTATTATATCTATCTGATATATTTTTTTTATTAATAAAAGTATGAAATCTAATTTCATTTAAACTGTGTATAAAAACACATTATATATATATATATATATATATATATATATATATATATATATATATATATATATATATATATATATATATATATTAAAAAAAACTTTCCTACCTTTGTTTCAAACACTTGTTCCATTTCCAGTTCCATTTTTTTCATTTTTATATCATGCTCTTTTTTCTCTTCTTCCATCTGAGCAAGAGGATTCCTATAATATTACAAAAACAATTAATGTTTATATACAAAGTACTTACATTTATTATTTTTGGAATGATTTAATACTGTTGTCATTTATTATTGTATTATTAATTTGTACTACAATTAATTATACTTTTATTTTATGAGTATGAAAATTTAAACTTTACAAAAATACAAAGCCATATTTAGAAAAAAAACTCATCATACACTCTATAATATATTAGTTACTTAAAGAAAAACCCTTAGTAGAACGTTATGCTTTTTTCCTGAATATGGCAATGTATAACAATTTTACATAAAACACTTACCAAAAACTCATAAAACTGCTTATTATTCCTTGTACGCATAAACTAAGATGTATTGAATAATTAATACACTCATCAAACGTTCTACTAAGGTTAAACTAATAACAAAATATACAAAAATGAACAGATATGCAAAAAAATTAAACAATGTTCTTGAAAATATATGAACAACTTAAATAAAGCAGAAGCACTTTTTTTAATATCAAATAATTAATCCAGTTTAAAATAAAATCTAAATTAAAATTATTGTAAATTTATATTTCAAAGTTATATTTTAATAGACGATTATCTGTATTTTTAAAAATGTTTATTAATGATATTTTAATTTTAAATTACTCTAAACTATTATCACATGTTTATGTATGCATATGTTAAAAACATATAATACATACAAGTAATTCATAGAATTAAATGATTATTTCTTTTTCAAATATTTACTACCTAAAGGACTGCAAAATATGACAACAATGAAACAGATAAAGAATATAATGTAAAACTTACTTATTTGAAATTCTTGTAGGCTTTCCATCTATACCAAGTCCAGCCAATTTTCTACATCTGTAGTTTTCATAATGTACATTATTTGTAACATCCTTCAAGTCTTGTAAATGAGTTCTGATAACCATGTTTCTCAACGCAATGAAATCACAGTGCTCGAGATTTTCGACTAAATAATGCACAATTACATGTCAATCATTTCTTACTAACTCACAATAAGCTACTTAAAAATCTAAAGTAAACAAACCTTCAACAAAACCCCAAGGATACTTTCGACCCCGGATTTTCTTTCCATCTGTTTCGATTACAGTATTTGAGCCTACGACAGCAAATGGCACCTTAGTTTTAAGCACTCGATTCATTTTATTCTCGTCTTCTTGATCATCCGGACTATCTGGGAATTCGTATATTTTTATTTTATGTTGGGCGATCTCATTCAAAATCTGTTTTTTGAATAACTGGCATTCATCAGAAGTCATCGTATCTGCTTTAGCAATTACAGGAACAATGTTAACTTTATCACAAAGTCTCTGCATAAATTCTATATCGAGGGGTTTGAGACCATGTCCTGAGGGTTGAATAAAATAAAGGCAACAATGAACGCGGGAATCATTTATTTGTTTACGATTTACTCGAGATTCACAGTTCAGGTACTCTTCATATTTAGATTCTATATACTCGATAATTGGTGACCAGCTGAAATATAAAAAATTGTATCAATTCATCAAGTGTACTATGAACAGGATTTACAATTATCACAAATTCTATGAATTAAATAATCGAAATTAAAAAATAAATTGAGGAAAATAAAGCTTACCAATTACTGTTATCAACTGCATCCCCAAAACCAGGTGTGTCTACAACTGTTAGGGTTAAATTGACACCATTTTCTTTTAAAAGCACTCTACTTGTTTCAACATTAACTGTCTTCTTAATGCGTTGTGAAGGCCCAGGAAACTCTGCACCAGGACCAGACTCGTAGATGTCAGTTAAAAACATCGAATTTATTAAAGTTGATTTTCCAAGACCAGATTCACCTATAAGTATATTTTTCAAATGTAAGAAAGATAACAAAATGTATTAGATTCGAACCGATTCCACCTTAGGCTGGATTTACTTCTCTCAGAAAATTCATCACATTTTTATTCGTATAGTAATACATCATCGTACATTAATAACTCAAATACATTGAACAACAAATTACAATTAAAAAATTATACTTATATAATAATATGATTTTTAAAGCAAAACTTACATTATATTCCATGTGCAGTGCTATAAGCCTAATTAAAATTTTAATATGTGTCTCAAAATGAAGTAAATTTAACAAGCTAAGCTCCTACATACCATGCTTACAGAAAACAATATTTCAATATATGTAAAAGAAACAAAAATTTCCTCATAATATATTTATCATTATTTAACTATACACCCATTCATACACACACACATACATACATACATACATATATATATATATATATATATATATATATATATATATATATATAATACATGTGTGAAAAAGTGTATACAAACAAACACATCTATCTGTCTGAAAATAATAAAGTAAATATTAAGAATGTTCTTCTTTAAAAAAAAAACACATACCAACTACCATAAGTGTGAATTCAAAGCCCCTTTTAACAGCTTTCCTGTACACTTGATTTGGAAGATTTGCAAACCCAACATAGCCATCGAGTTCCTTTAACTTTGGTTTTTCTTTCACCAACTCTTGTGCTGCTTTTTGCGTTTCTACAGTCTTCAGTTGTGGTTCTGGTATCGTCTTTTCTGATACAGTTACTCTAGATAACCTATTTGAATCCTATAAATAAATAGCATTCTTTTACAAATTCAATCATTTGTTTTTTTCAAAAAAATGTATCATAAATGCTATAAAAGCAATTTCAATTGATAATCAAGTTTTAGCAGACTTTTTACTTCAATTTCTATTAATTATTTACTTCTTTATAAATCAGTTAGTAACATTTTGTGTGATTGGGTACTATTTTTCATATAAAAATACATTATTAATGTCAATAATTAACGGATACATTCAAAATGCGCATTTTATAAAATGATATAATTGTTAATTAGAATCGAATTAAATTTTAATTTATATTTGAAAAATGTGAAAGTTGATCTTATTGAGACTTAAATTTATGTATCTGTAATATATAAAAGAAATGCACTGTATAAAATAAAAGTAATGTAACATCACAATGTACAACAACGTTCATTGAATGGTAGTTATCAAGTTTCCTTATATGGCTCTCACAAGTATCACAAATAAGATAAAAACTGAAGAAATATTACAATATAACAAAGAAGACATTTACATTCATTACGAAACTCGAATAAATTTAAAAACGGTCTATAAAAGAACTGAATTTTAAAAAATTGCAGCTAATATATGGAAAAGTCGTTAATAAACTGAATATCACGTTCAATATTATTACCAAGCAAATCTTGTTAGTATTGTATATGACTTGGTTTGGTTAGTTTTTTTTATTAGACTTTACATAAAATATAGTACTTTCCTGATTTACATAGAGAGATATATTTAAAAAGGGCGACGTCAATCGAATAAAAAATGGCAAAAATTTAAAGAAAAGTAAATGTATATACAAAAGTTTATGTTTAACAGATAAATAGCTACTGGCATTTTAAATCGATAAATTCATTAAAAAAAAATATGTATGTACAATCATACTTTGATCTCAGCCATTTCTTTTTACACAAATTCTACTGCTTTGTTAAATATTTGTTGGTAAATTTTTGAAAACAGGAATATAAATGCTAAAACAATATCTGATTGTATGTTCGATGCCAAAATAGTCGGAATGCAGTCGAAATAATTGAGATTATGAGTATTGGAAAAATAGTTAGTGGAGGACTTAGAGACTTGGAAACAGTAAATATCATAGAATCTATTCAAACAAATTATTAGTTAATATTTTATAGCGATATTAATAAAATATTAAAATAAAAGATACAGAGATTGCAACATTGGCAGTTTATCGCGCAGGCTTGCTAAACTTTCGAAATTTGCAAATCAGCTTAGACAAAAACTTTAGATATGGATATTAATTTGGAGCAGGATTTAAAAATTTCGCTGAAATTTACAATAAATTTTATAGCTTCTGAATAATTAAACAAAAAAATGTATTATTGAACAACTTTAACTATATTTTTTGTTGCTAAAAACTACTCGATATTTTTGAAAGTTTACAGCAAGGAAACAGCGATGAAGTAGCAATAAATTTGGATTAAAAATCTAAATATATTACGAAAATTCATTTTACGTGATATATTTATTAAAAACACGATTCATATTATTGATTAATATTTTTTAAAAAAAGATTGTTGTCATAAGTATTCAAATAATTCAAACTCAACTCAACTATTGTGCACTTTTAGACGAGGCGTATGAATAAATTTTTGATTAAAAAAAACTTGCAAAACGTATAATGTGTATGATATCAAGTGTAAATAATGAAATACAATTTCCGGTTTGGAGCGATAGCACGTAATCACTTGTAAAGAAGGAAGTTGTTGAAAATGTGAATCTTTATAAAATTATTTTGATTTGGTAATTTACTTATAAAAATAATAAAATAACACAATAATAATGAATATACAGAACAAATCAAATATGCAAACTTACCAAATTATCTGAAGCTAAAGCCTTTTTAGCAAGCGCATCTTTTATCTCTGAAGTGGAATGTGTGTTTTGGCTATTTGATAAAGTGGTTGTATCCGATTTGAAAAATAACTCGCGTTTGCTTTGTATCTGAAAAAATTAAAAAAATTAAAAACCTCATAAAATGCAATAATAATTTTATTCAATCAATATATTAATTCTATTATAAATATATTTGTTACTAATAAATAGCATATATATTGAAATGTTACAATTATTTTTGAAAAAGGAGAGAAAAAAATTCGAATCTATTTTGTTACGGGAGACGAAACTATGATTATTTATTATATGTGTTTTTTTAGAAAAGTACGTACTTTTTTTAAAAAAAAACTTAAAAAAAACAGTAGTTAAGATCTTAAATAGAAAAACAAACGATAGCTTCTTCTTTTTTATAACGTGCTATTGTATTTTGGAACTCAAGTGTTAAAAATAATGATTTTAATCCATTGGCGATAAAAATATTTTACCGGGTCACGGTTGAAAAACAGGCACATATGTCGGAAGAAAATTTTAAGACAAAAAAAAATCAATGCTAAAAATTACTTTAATCATTTTATAATTCCTTTCAGAGCAGTTCTTAACATCGATTCTAAAACAAACATAAATTAGCATAATTATAAAATTAATTCAAAAGAAAATCATATGCTTGTTATTCAAAACAAACAACTTTGTGTAGTTCAGTTTGTTAAGAAACTTCGTATAATGACTCACGGTTATTTATTTTAAATTAAACGTTTATGTATATATTTAAATAACATATTTCACTGCCTTATCAACGTTTACTACAAAGTTCAGTTTTCATTGTATAAACACGAACAATAAATAGACCATTTCTGATAATATATCACCATAAAAACAAAATTAATAACAAGAATGAAAGTATGGATAGACTGTTATCTAATGAAAAAATATCATAGACATAAAATAACATTCAACAAATGGACTCGTTATGGAATTGTACAAAAAAATCAAATCTTCAGTAAATTCATTTAATAGTTACTTAAAAGTATTAATGAAATAAGTTCATTATTATTATGCGTAGAAATAAAGTTAGTACTTGGAATAAATGAAGAAGATGATTATATTTAATAACTGAATAAACGTCGTTTTTTAATTGCTAAACATCTGTTAGGCTGCTGAGTATGAAATCAACTGATTCTCGTGTTCTTTTAAATTTTATTCTCTTTTGATTAGATAAAAATGATAACAGCTTTACTCGTTGCATGTTAAATTAAAACGTCAAAAGTTCTTTAAAATGGATTTATTATTTTATCTCTGAACGTGTACACCACTGATATAAAATTTAATTGAGTATGGATTAAAGTTAAATGTAATTAAAATATGAATAAGAGAACACAAAGTATGTGGATTTGGAGTCTGTTTTCTTCTCTTGAGAAACAAAAAAAGATATATTTTTGCAAAGTTATAATTGTATTTCTTTATACTTGTAATCCCGTTGATAGTAATATGAAACCCTGATGGTTTTCGTCCTATTATAAATTTTTAATAAATACTAGAATATTTCAGATATTCATTTATTTGTAAAAAATATATTTATATTCTTTCAAGTCTTCAAAGTCCTGCATTTTGCAAACAGTCTAGAAAATGAATAGACAAGATACTAAACCTAATTTTCTTTCATCTTATTCACTGAAGATTTTATTAATTGATTTTTAATTTTTTAAAAGATTTTGTTTACATTTTTAATAGAAAAATACTCAACAATGAAACAGTAATTAAAAGCATTTTTCGAGAATTCATCGATTTCAAAAATGATACTTTTTATAAAAATTAAAAATTATTTTATGTTTCATCAATAACTGTATTTAATGTTTTTATACTTTTTTTTTACAAAAAAGAGTAATTTTTCACACAATAGCTATATGAATAATCTAAAATTTTAATATTTAGTGCCATATATTTTTGTATATATGTGGTAATTTTAATTATCCATCTAAAAAGCTAATTTTCTCTCTTTTTCAGTTACAATTTGTAACAAAATTTAACCAAAACACAATTTATAATCAATGTTTATTTTCTACAAATAGTATGGACAAGGTATAAAAATAGTACCTAAACTTAATTTATATAAACCACGCTTACAGAAAAATAAGGAAATTTGTTTATACAGATTAAAAAAAGAATATACAAAGGCACCAACGGTGAAAATGTACTGTATATCCTATTCACAAGCTTTACTAATTCATTAAAATTGGTCAACAAGGAGCTGCAATTTTTCACTTAACTAAAAATAGACTGTAATATACGTATCACTAAATTATTGAATTACTTTAACCTACTTATGCAAACTAAGATTATGTTACATATTTGAATTTATACCACTATTTATATATATATATATATATATATATATATATATATATATATATATATATATATATTCTTATTAGAACACAACATATCTACAAATTAATTACATTTTAAAATTTCACTGAATTAAATAGTAAACACTTAAAATGAATTGGTACTTTCATTTTCCCACTAAATATAATTACTATTTTATTGATACACAGTACTTTGTATTAATCTCTATAATTTTCCATTAAATGATCATTTATAATAAACGGTATGAAAAGGAAAATCGATTTTTGAAACATCATTATTATTTCACTAATATATACGAAGTGATCTCTAAAACTTTCACTGGCAATTAGTTTTTAATCCGAGGAAATTGATTAATTTTTATAATGAACAATAGTAACATACATTTATAATAAATGAAGATGATGGCACGAGATAATCATCATTGAAACAATATCTAGGAACATAATAGAATGGGAAAGAATTGTGGAAATGAAACATTGATATAATACTTAAAAAAAAATACACAAAACAACAACTGAACTTACGGAATTTGCAGTAGTGTTGGTATCGTTTCCATTGATTTGGTTCCCATTGGACATGTTCTGATTGGTACCCGTTGTGGAATTGTTGCTTGTCTGGTCAATCAGCCTCTGTCTGAGAGCGAGTCTATCTAAACTAGCCAATCTAAAATATTGTTTTATGGATATTTTAACATTCGAATCATCAGTTACTATCGCACTCTTCAAAAATAAAATAATACGCACAAATAAAACGATAAAAACAACGGATTATTTCTTGATATATTTTATATCAAATAAATAAGAAAACAAAATACGAATAGGCACAATCCTGCCGAAAAACGTAAATTAAAATATAAACTTCTTCAGACATTCTCCCTCTACGCTTCTTACAATAAATGAATATTTATCTAATTATTTGTATAGTTATGAAAATAGCAACAACAGATATTTCATTAGAAAGAGTATTTAATTTAAAACTGACTGATAAAAGCTGTAAAAATATTGATTACAAAAACGATGTTTAACACTAATTAAAATGATATGTTTTGATTTGCTTACTATTTGTAAATTGTAATGAAAATTAATGATATAATGAAATAAAATATCGGATATTCGATGTATAATTAAAATAATTAAATTATAAGTTCGGTAGGAAAATAATTGCGGTTTTTGTTATGAATTGGAAAGTCATAAACTGCAATTATTTTTCTAAGAACCTAATAGCACAATGAACAATGAAATTATGTATCGAATATATTTCGTTGTGAAATATCATAAAAGCTAATCGAAAGTAATGTATTTAGTTACTAAAAAATATATCAAGAAAATAAACTGTTTTCATCATACTGTGCGGATGAAAAAAACCTTTACAATGTACGAATTAATGAATAAAATTATAAACAACAGAAGAAACCGACCTTGAATAGATTTCATAACAGTTCAGCTGTGAATTTAATATATAAAATACAAAAATTAGAACTATTGTCAGTATTTTAGAAAAAAAAAACAAGCTCACACAATATTCAAATCGTTAAAAAGATAATAGAATATGTACATATAAATTATACAACAAAATTAATCAACAAGAAACACATAAATCACGTGTAAAGTAGTGAGTATAACAGAAAAAAAGATTGTTAACAACATAAATGAATGATATTACTGATCATTAATTACTGACAATATGATTTGTACAACATGTTATATATATATATATATATATATATATATATATATATATATATATATATATATATATATAAACATCATTATACACTTTTATATTAAATAAAATAATAAGAACACGACAAAAACACTAATAATAAATATGAAAATGAAATTATGAATAAAATAAATCGCGATCTTTCGTTGAAACATTATTATTTTTTTTAATTTAAAGTAAAACCAAAATGTTAAAAATATCCATAATTTCTGACACACACTTAAAATTATTTGAAATAATTTATATATTTGTGTTTTCGATGTATGTCTCTGTGTAAATGTATCAAAAATATAATCAATGTTCCATTATTAAATGGATAAACGTATTGTTTACGAACACATTTTCAAATGAATGATAAATACTTCATTTACCGTGAGATAATATTCACTTGTGCACACTGACAGCTTCAGTTTATATGGAAGTAGTATATCTAGAGTCTAAATTGGATGTACGTGTTAAAATATCGAGTACAATTGAACATAAACTACGTCTGAAATACATATACATTATTTTACATTTATATGTGGTTTACAACGAGAATAAATAAAAAAACGCATAAATTTAAAATGTATATACAATATAACACGCAATATTTAAATATAAATGATTAATCTTTTGTTTATTTTGTTTACAATTACCATGTAATTGTTTTTACAGGAAAAAAAACACAAAATTATAATTTCTTCTAGATTATGTTTTTTAGTTTTAGCTTCATTTTTGCCTTTTGTATATATTTTTCTTTTAGAGAAAGTTTTCAATATCTCTCTCTCTCTCTCTCTAATATATATATATATATATATATATATATATATATATATATATATATATATATATATATATATATATATATATATATATAGTTGATATCAGTTCTTACAAAACTCAATTCTTACAATTTTTCGATTTCAACAACATATTTATTGCATTTATATAGAAGTTGTGACAACTTGAAAAATATATCTATGGATGCAACAATTCCGTCTATCATATATTTCTCTACTTGTTATACAAAACCGATAAATTATTCCTTGTTACGATACTTTTGTTACATATTTCGTTGATTACTATTTTTAAGCTGTTTAAAAATTCTAATGTGTCCTAGTCCTGAAGTAATATTTTTGATAAACTGGTTTAGTTTTAAGACTGAGAACGCATTGACTTTAACAAGCGAATAGAAATAAACTCATTCTATAAAGTGTGGTGAATTGTTTTATTTTAATTTCATTTGATTCGGTAACCGCAATTTTTTATTTTTGCATCATGCCTTCTCTTTTATTCGTTACAAAAAAAGATGCCGTAAAGTAATCAACAATACAAAAGAGAACTGTGTAGCAATCAACTTTTAACGATCCACTGTTGGATAAATTATAATTTAAATTGGATGAACTGTAAGTATGAAAATCCAGATAATATTACAAACATAACCAAATCAAGTATAAGAGACCGTAGAAAAAAACTAACTAATCGATCAATTCAAGAAAATTGATACGATTTCCTACAAATTAAATCAAAATGAATATATTATATTATTTACTGCGTGATTTAATATTGAAATCACTTTTTTTTAGAATTAAATATAAAATACTTTATCTACAGTATCATTTAAGATATCAGTTAAATATTTCATATAATTTCATTTTATAATCGTTTGTGTTTTTCATTCCCAGTACTTTTTTCAAAACGCCCACGCAATATTGCGTTTTTCCAATAAATGATTTATAAAACTGTCTTTATTAAAAGATATAAATAAACGGAAGGCAAAATCGATATACAGAATATATCAGACGTAGTCTGATTTTATTCCAGGAAACGGCGAAAACTCAAAACAAAATCTGTTTCGATAGAAATAAAACAATAACAATTTTGACATCATTACATCTTCTTCATTTACAATGAAACGTTGACTATATTTGTGTAGGTTTGTTAACATTTTGGTAAAATATAATTCGTAATAAAAAGTACACTTCCTGCTGCATGTCAATAAAATAATTAACGTTACCTGCATTAACCACAAATAAATGCATTGGTAAAATGTTTCCTCTATATGATGGTATAACAAAATCAAATTGTATTTTGTATAAAAAAAAATACACGCACATATACCTAAATAATAACAATTTGAAATGTGTATATTTTTTATTTCCAGGTTAGCGCTTACTGTATATCCAACTCGAACAAAAAACTTCGATAGGAAAGTTTTAAATCGATCTTACAATTCACAAAATATCGAAAAGAATATATATTTTACCTATAAGAACCACCAATGCCTTCTTTCTCTCTGTCCCGTAAACTCAAGTTGCTGCCGGCATTAAAACTCGACGTATACTTTGGCAAAGTTGGTGGTGGGACTGGTCTACAAAAATTCATAAACCAAAAGTTTTATTAGAAACATTATATCTAAAACCTGGAAATGAGACTTGACATACACATGAATACAGTACAAAATACGACGCAAACGATCTTCATATTACTCTACTTGGAGAAAGCTTCATTTACATGCGAATTTTAAAGGAACAGGTATAATCTACGACCAATCAACCAATGCATAATACAGTCAAATATTAAACAAATATTATAGCAGAACTAGTTTCTCTGATTAACCGATAGTGGTTTCAAATGTTCACTCATTAACTTAAAAAAAAATTATTACATTAATAAAGAACACTACTGTTAACAGTTTGAATTTAATAACAAAAAAATTGCATGACGAATCGTCTCGGCTAGATTAGAATGTTTCAATGAAATAACATTCGTGAAAAATCCGTTTTATTTGATTATTTCATAAATAATGCTGCGGTTTTTAAGTAATTACATTCAAGTACGAAACAGAGTGATGCATGAATATAAACAATATCATTCCTAGAACTGAAATTAAAACATTAAACAGTAATTGAAGAATTGAAAAAAATTGTAATAGAAGTGGCTTACGTGCAAATCTGTGGCATACTGTTTTCATGAGTTTAAAGGAGGGAATAATATGACAATATCAGTTAAAAACATTTGTGAAGTTTTAGACGAGAGGACAAAGTCAGTAGCACAGGTAATTTCAAAAATATCAATCAATGAATTGTAAGCTGGTATACTATACTATCTAAATATCTCATTTTTCGAAGCCTGCAAAATTACTTCACTGGAAGTAAATTATTAGTGTAGTGAGGTCCAAATAGGCCTGAGAACTTTTTTCTGTCTAAACAGAAAGGATTTTAAAGCAGAGGAATGACAAATATCGAACAAAGATAGTGAAAAATATAGTACATTAAACAAAATATACTATCGTTTAAAAACAAGAAATAGTTTAATTATCTCTAAAGTTAGCATAAAAAAATGCTGCATTATTTAAGAAATACTTCAATATAAAGAACTCCACGTTATAAATTAGTTTTTTAATTAAAAATATTCAGTTTTCTCGACATGTCGCACAACTTGTACCTTAAAGATAACGTTGACTATAAAAGCTATTCAAAGCATTCAAATAAAGTCATGTTTAAATAATTAGCTTGTCCGAATATTATTACCACCGCCAGCACTAAAAGTAACGCAAATTAAACATTTAAAAGCAGTATAAAATCGATCATATCGCTCTTTTAGGGAAGTAACCAATAAAATATCACCTATTGACAAAAAAATGTAATCGTATCAGGATATGATCAAATAAAACAGCTAAAGCTTGCGCCTACATTTACTATAACATATTTGGAAATATACAGCAATTTTAACGAGATTAATAAAAAAAAGGATTTCAGAATATCTTTACACAGTATAATTTAAAAAAAAATGGGATTTTTTAAAATAATAGATATATACATATTGAACAGATATACAAAATTCAATAAATAAATAAATATATATATATATATCATTAATCTAGTAACTGATACCAATTACATAATAAAATTGTGTATAGTTTCTCACGTTAATGACGTATTGATATATATATATATATATATATATATATATATATATATATATATATATATATATATATTTATTATACAATTCAAATTTATTCACATGTAAATTAATGACACACGTGTATTTTTTCCCTCTAAAACCGAAGTTAAATTCAATACCGTGCTAGTAGGTTACCGAAATATTAATTGTAAGCACTTACGATTACTAATTACTCAAGTATGTGTTAATTTAGAAGCGGTCTACTTTACACTTAAAGTATTGTTACGTATTAATATTATGCATAATTCAATACACATACGAGTCAAGGCGAATGCCCTCGAAATACCTTTCCTTTTTATCATGGCGTTTCCGGAGAAAAGAAAACATTAGAAAACCAACAACGTTTCATTCTCATTCCATTTAAGAAAACAGAAATCAAAGGAATATTTCAGAGCGTTTACTGAATTCGTTTCTTTATCCTTCGCAGGAAGAGAAAAACGGTTTTTGTAAGTTTACTGAATGTAAAATATTATGACCACGGTCCAATTTTTTCCAATATTGAGAAACTGACTGAATACTTTTGTGAGTGACTGTACACATATATTCAACAGAAAATTATATAATTTAAAAAGGTCCGAAATACAATTCAAGGCGGTGAATCAATTTTATGTGTTTGGAATTAAATAAAGATTGTTTGGCGAGCCGGAATCATTTTTCACATCGACCACGTGCATCATAATGTGCTATTAGCGAATTTACATTGAATACATTTCAAGTCCTTCTATATTAATAATGTCACTTAATAAACGAACAGTTATTAAATATGAGGTTGCAACCAATAAAAAAAATAATCAATAATAGATTACATTAACAGTATCGTTGGTTTTTAAATAAGAACACGTACTTGGGAAAACTGTAAAACAATGACAAATAAAAAAACCTTCGTACTCAGGTGTCACTGCTTTTGTTCAACTCGTACGCCTACCTATCAATCACTTATTTTATTTAAAAATTTAGTCCACGTTCGTATTTACAGTTCATCAAAACGTTTACCGATTTGATAACTATGGATATCGAGATATGTATTAAGTTTTTATTAAAAGCATACGGCAGGGTAATCAACTGACCGATTATGGGTTCGGAAATTCAATGAACTCTACTTAAATGGCATCGAAAATGTCGCTCGAATAGCGTTTTTCTGTTACATTTTCATTGAAAAAATGTATTTGGTTCTTTTAACAAATATGAAAACAACTTATTTACATTTTTTATTTTAATGTTACTACAAAGCATGTTATACTCATCTGTAATGAAATAATTACCGTAATAACAAAATAGCTTCTATTTATATATATAAAAAAAAAAAAAACACATTTATGCATCACAATTTATCACATTTAATATAAATTACGGAATACATTCACATAATTAGCCAGTATTATAGTGAAAACGTGTCTAATTTACGGTAATGCGCTCATTTTTAAAATTAAAACCTAAATTCAATTCAAAACTGTTCTTTCTTTCTCATATATATATTCTATAAATGTATATATACTTTCAAAAAAAGTATAAGAATACCTAGCTAGAATTATGTGAAATATTTCTAGACATTTTCTAAAAATAATACATTTTTCAAATGTTTCTCCGGCATTTAATTATTATACTGAATGTTTAGAAAATATAATGATTTATAATAATTGAAGAAATCGTACTAATTAAAACTTTTTTAATTAGAATATATTAATAAATTAACTGCATGCACGATTAAATATTATTGGATTTTGATTGAAATGAATAGATACTTTTCATTCGTAACTTTTAATCGCTTCTATAGAAAATTTATGAAACACTGAACGTTTGTGTTGATTTTTTTTCTTAAAATTGTCAATAAAATTTTTAACCACATTTTAAATTTATTCACATTATATATATATATATATATAATAATGTCCCAATTATGTTTATTGTTATTGTGATTTTATAAAATGTAGGAAATTGATTAAATTATGTTAATTTGTTAAATGACTTATTTATTTACTCATTTCATAAATGTACATGTTTCATTCATGGTAATGTCGTGAATTGATGTGTAATATGAAATCCTTACATAGTAAATACCAAAAAACAACAATTCTTTTCGCAATTTAATCATTAATTTTATTTTTCGCATTTTACATTCCTATAACACGGTATTATTTTAATTTACTATTATATGAATTTGATAAACTAGTGTTTATAAAAATTGTTTCATTAAGTATATATTGTATTTAGAAAAGTAATTCACTAAAATTAGGCCACTTAATATCTTAACACATTGATTAAAATTTCCATATACATGTTTTACTGCCATCTCATTTTTTATAATTTCAGTGATTTGAAATTACTTTTTTAAAACAGCGAATTTCATATACTAAATTTCAATGCAATGAATGGCTAAGTTTATTTTATTAAACTAGAGAGTTTAATTATGTTTTGTCTTATGAGTTGTGAATAAAAATAAACTACATTTGCTTAATGAAGAGCTTGCATATATTGGCGTGCAGTTTGATCATAACAATGTTCTGTTACGTGAAATCGAAAATATTCATTAAATTAAATTGGAGAGAAAAAGTAGGACATCAAATGTTCGCAAATATGTCAACATAAATAATTAAGTACTATTTTACAAGAGAGGTCATCAAACCAACTGGAGTTGTGCGCTTACTATAGGAAAAATCAATTTGAATAATTGAAAAATGTGACAGGATACACGGCCATAATAAGTTGTTAACTGAAAAGATTCAGTAAATTATAAAACATCAGTATGCTTGAAATGACAAATCAGATAGTTACTGTGAATTTTTTCAATCAAAACGAATTTTAAATCATTGTAACTGATTCCTATTTGATATTTCGTTTTAACGACGTTTATTATTAAGTAAATGTTTAGAATATATATTTTTTTTATTTCATTTTTATATTTAGTAACATTATGGAAAACATGACAGTAGATACAAATATCTAGTGGATTGAAAAGTACGATAAAAAAAGATAGATAATTGTTTTAAAACACAAGGCATATATTTAATTTTATTCTAACAAGAGCAACATTTTCAAAACATCAACTAAATTATATGAATGAGGATACTTTTTTCCATTTTAAGGTTGCCATGCCTGTCAGATATTTATTTATAATTTTTCTTTTGTTATAAATAATATATCAGTAATATTCACATATAACCAATCATAATTTTAAATAAAATAGGATTTATTTAAATGAAAAAAATGTTGATTATACAACGAAACAGTATGTATGTAATTTTTATAACAAATATCAATAAATGTTTAATTACAGTGAAAAACAAAAACATTTGTATCCTATATAATATCTCTCATGCTCTGTATTCTGGAATTAAAGTGTGTATGCATTATATATATATATATATATATATATATATATATATATATATATATATATATATATATATATATATATATATGTATATATATATATATATTTGGTTAATGGATTTAAATTTAGACATATGTCGAGACATGCATAATACAAATTTTTTCGTGCCTTTGAACTTGAAAGACCGTCTCAAGTTTATAGTCATTTAGTCTATTGTTTTATATTGTTAACCTTGAGTTTTGTTATATTGAAATGCTGGACGCAAACATGGCTCATTGATTAAATTTGCAATGGTTTGTATATAGATATAGTTCGTGGACATAATGTTCAACTATCAGATACGATTTAATAAATATTAATTTGTATAAATATTTATTTAGTTATTGGTTCTGGATAAATCGCATCATATCACTGCCACGACACGCCCAATAATATTTTAAAATGTATTTTATATATATATATATATATATATATATATATATATATATATATATATATATATATATATATATATATATATACATACTCATTATCAACTCTATATACATATAAAATAAAACAATAAATGTTTACATTCTTAGATTGTCATATTTGTATTCCTCGAGTGGCATAAAAAAGTTATAACGTTAATTGCAAGATATAATTAATAGTATGAAAGGAATCTTAGACGAGAAACTTCAATTTTTATGAACATTGTAAGTACTGCCCATACATAATGTAAGTAGTTTAAAAGCTGTACACAATAGTGTAATTGTGAATGATGGAGACTGTAAGACGGGTCATCACAAAACGCATTTATATTACTTGTCATAAAAACTATACACACTGCTAAAATCGAAAAAAAATTAAAGTATAAAAAGGTCAAGACATATTTTACGATATGTAACAATACGCCATTTTACTGTTGAACTTATTTGAATTCAACGCTTTATTATTTAATACATTTATACACAAATATTTTTTTTATACTTTCTTAATTTAATAAAAATATCCGCACGCATATATATATATATATATATATATATATATATATATATATATATATATATAATCGAACAATAAACAGATTGGGAGTATCAACTGGTGGATATTCGCACGTATAAAGTATGATTTTTGTACTTATTACTTCAACATTGAAACTTGGATATTTCACTCAATATCCACCTACAAATGAAATAAACTCAAGTTAATAAGGGGGTAAAAATGTCATGTGATGATACCCTACCATATAAATCGAGGGTAAGGCCCCTATATAATTATTATCTAATTTCCTATGTAATTTAGTTACACTGTTTTCGTAAAAAATACGCCATTTTCAAAAACTATCAAGCCCTATGTAACAGAGTAAGAAAGGGGCACCGTGACGAACAGATGTTTCTACACATCTAAATACTTCAGTTTTTTTTTCCTCCACTTATTTACAAACTGTGGTGCAGATGCGGACGTTTACACATGCTCCGACGAAGATGTTTAAAAATAGTATTTATGAAAAGTATGTTTCATCTGTAACCAATGTATACAAGTTCAATGGTGACAGATTTACTAGTTTCATTTCAAATATGAATCATGTTTGTAATTAATGCTGCATTATTATGAAAAACATTCCAGAGCGGGTTAAGAAAAAGTCGCTCTTTCTTACAAACGAGCGAGCGTATAAAAAGCCGTATTCGATTACTCTGTTCGCCACGATTTCGTATATTTATATTCAAGACTGTTAATCATAAATTAAATATTAAAATGAATTAATGAATGGAGCCGATTGGAAATTATTAGTATATATACAGACGAAACGTTCTTTTAAAAATGTACAATCGAGTACGCACTTTCCAAATTAATTTCGTTCAATATATTTTAATTAAAACGGTCTCTGATAATTTACATGCATGATGCATTCTTAATCACAGTTTCTATGTATGAATGGAGGTCTATGTGCATATATATTACACCAATTACCATCATTTGCACATATTTGTCTTTAATGAAACAGTATATCATTAGAACTCGGATCGTACGACTGAGAATGTTATTATAAACATTAGAATTAATTTACTTTAACTTCAAAAATGTTATATGTTTAAATGATTGAGATTCACCAGAACTGTTTGTGTGAAAGATTACTCACGTGTCAGAGTTTTGAAACTATTTGAATTAAGAGTTAAACAAACAAATTTAATAAACGCTTTAAGCGGAATGAAAAAAGTATAAAACATTGTTATGCTTCGTACACACAAAAGAAATATTTAGAAATTAAATACTGATTATATTTTGTCGACGAACTGTCGCCGTTACAGTTCCAGACAAAAGTATTGGTATACCAGGGTTTTATGCATAGAAACGCTTAACAATTTTATTCAAAAAGACATTACATGATGAAATATTTTTTAATGATGAAAAGATAAAATAAAATGTTACAATATGTCATGCTGTATAAAAGGACAAAATTACTGGCAAACTTGCAGACATGTAGTTACAAATTTTAACTTAAACATTTTAATTTTAAAAATAAATATAGAAATGGAAGAGTTCTGAAAATAAATGATGGCTCATTACTCGCAGTACTTAACTAGCAGAGAAGTTTGTAAATACTGATGATTAATAACTTAAGAACATTTATGAAAAAAAAAACAATCTAATATTTGGAGTCAAGACGGTCGGATTACACTGTATCTGTTATGTTTCCGGGTGAGTCCTGAACCTCCCTCCTCTCTGATACAAAATTCAAGAATAAAAACTCGTAATTCGCGTTTCAAAAATACCCTGAACATTTCGTGAGTTTGAGATTTTCACAAAGGTGCAAAACATTTTTCCGGACCCGATGAGGATGCTTCTCGCAGAAGGCATCTTCTTACTGGTCTCACTACGTATTGATTTTACACCCGTGATCTCGTTAATACAGTATTCTCTTGGTCCCTTGAACCACTTACTGTAACACCAAATTCAAAAGCCGAAAACGGGCGTAGCAGAATACCAAGAGCGATTCAATGAGACCAATACTAAAAAGATAATGGATGGATTAAATCAATCAAGTGATAACAATAAAACCAGGGGTCACGACATGGGTTTATTAATTGGTAGGCATTTGAAACAGAAACATTTTTATACAAGTTGGTAATGGGATGCAATAAAAATAAAAATGTATCATTATGAATCATAAGAATATTTTTAATTTTTATTCTTGAAATTTTCTGTAATCGTGACGATTATTGAGTTGTCAGTGATAAATCAAAAGAATACATGAAAATGCTGTTAAGTTATGACATTTAAAAAAAAAATTAAAGTGATATAATAAACATATTGAGAAAGACAATAGTCATACTGAAACGATTTTCTACCTATAATCATAACACTACAACGAACGTCCTTCAGGTGTACGTCTAAGAAACGCAAAATAATATTAACAAGTGTTAATGACCTGTTTACAACCATTCGAAATTTACTATTACTATTTCAGCGAACCGCCGATTCACTTTAAAAAGATTATAATAAAAATGATAGTTAAAAACCTGAAATCACCGTTCATAAACACACAATCCTGCTAATTAACGACGATACGAACATAAAAAAAAATCCGTTATACAAATCGATAATTAGCACATACGAAATGTGAAATTTATTCGTTTTGTACGACGAGAGACAAAATACAATTTTGTATCGTCATAATTTGTAAATTTCTGTAATTAAGTCTGAAATTACAATTTAGCTAATCGTTTGAATGAAATGGCGTATTTATTGCGGTCGGTTGTAATTTTAATGACAATTTACAAATCGCTTCTTATAACAGATTTATTTTATCACTTCTGATATAAATTTTGTATATTTTTTTAAATTTTTTATTCTACTGTACATGATGCCCTCTTCTCTATTACATTTAATACAGTGAAATGTTAAAGAACAATCATATCATTCTACTCTTTAAAAATATACACATAACAAAACATAAACATCTGAGATGAATTTATTTATTTAACGCATTTACAAATGAAAATAAATCAAAATGTATGACCTTTTCGTTTTTACTGCGTAAGTTATCTTTTCTTGATATGGTTGAATTCGATCTTGAGAAACCACTCGTGTTCTTTGTATTTTAAACCGGATTGGCAACGGTTTGTTACCCTCCAGTTTAAATCAGTATTGTATTATCGATCAGTTCCATGTCTAATCTATGAGCATTTCAATGCCAGAAATTTATGTTTCTGTATCGTACGGTTTTATTCAATAAATTTATATGAGTTACGGAAATATTGTTTACCTTTGCGATCTTTTCTGTATATACACTTTAGTTAAAAAAATAATAACAATATTTTTTGTATAAACATTTTAGTTAAAGAAATAATTAGTACCGCCATGTTTTTTTTAAAAAAAAATTAATAAATTAAATATAATAATGTGATATTTTATTATTTTATGGATTAAAACAGGATTTATTCATTTTTTGAAAGTGGCAACCGATTAGGTATTATACACATACCAACAATTCTAAAATTAGATATTAAATGATTAATGCCCTTTCTACATCTATTAAGAACATGAATTGCAGATTAAAGTTGTGTCGAAAATGAGTTACTAGTAAAAAGGATAAATATGGAAGATAATTCCATTTCAATCATCAGGTTGTTTATATATAAAAATATATATATATAGTTTGGACTGTAGCTAAATTTACTTTCACAATTCGATTAACACTACATATACATTATAAAATTTTCTTTAATCCAAATCTATCTATTTCGATATGTTAATCTATATTTTAGTATAATACAATTATCGTCAGAGCACAAGTCAAGCAAAAATCTGACTTTCACTCTGAAAATGGCAGCATTAACATTAAAATTCACACTGACGTGCCAAAATAAACAATAAAGAATTACTTAATCTTCCGGTAAAATAAAATTAAAAGGAATTTATTTGTGAAAAAAAGAACTATTTGAAATATATGCTACTTTTTAATTGTATCATTTTCTTTCTATGAACATATAAGAAAGAAACTTTATATATGAATACAGGGGTTGTGATTTACTAGTAATTCGTTTACTAACTCAAAGGTCAAAGCGTGACAAGGGGAGACTGTTCTACACATAAACATATTCCACACGTAAGACATATTCCCCCTGTGGCATTGATAAAGTTACGACCGTAACTCGTTTCAATGTGTTAAAAAATATATACACTGAGAGAATTTATTTGATAAATTTTGTCTTGTGAAATTATTCAGAGAAAAATAAGAGAATAGAAACAAGAAAAGCTATATACGAAACGAGTTTATTGGCAGTAAAATTTGATTTCACTGGAGACAGCAAACAATTCTAAGAAAATGTAAAAATATCTACATACAGTACAATATTAATATTATTGAATTCGATAATAGCATACATGAAATGATTATCAGAAATATTAATGTTAATAATGTATGTATAAAAAGCACCATATGCCATAACTTTAATATATATATATATATATATATTCTTTCCACGTTTAACCATAAACACCATTTAATTATCAAAACAGGATACCAAACATTTTGTAGATAAATAGAATAGTGGAAATCATATTAAGTTGATCGATAAATCCTACATTTTTAATACATTTAAAATATGTTTTTTTTTAATTTTAGTACCTGTTACAACAAAACATATTTACAAAGCGATCTGTGTGTTAATGCAATCAATATATGAAAATATCAAAGGTGATTCTTGAAATTCCATAGTGGCAATTTTAACATAGTAAATAGATAACATTCTAGACGGTCTATAAAGACAAATTTCGGAGTAATTAAATCAGTGATCGATTCAAATCTATACTTAACATCTTGAGAAACTATACAGTGGTTAAATATTTGCTCTACGACAATATTTGTCTATATGAACAAAGTTCATTTTCAGGTAGCTTGTTGATAAACTACTTCGGGATATCGACCTAGAACTAGACTTCATCAATAAACTACCTAAGTATGGTTCATGAGAATATTATCCGGACAATACATCGACGAGACCACAGGTATAAATAGGAACAATTGTAACTAACACCAATGTTAATACATTTGTCTCGCCAGTTTTCTTACTATATAATCGCATGAGATAAAAAAAAACGTAAAAATTAACAATTTTAATAACATAAAAGCGCAGATCTGTCTTCAAACAACATTATATATTCATTGTATAGATACTAAGTCGTATCACACGACAATCGAAGACCACATATTGCCAATGGGACTGTTAAAAAGATATAAACTTAATGAGAAATTTAAATGCATTCCGCATATTCTCGGAATCCTTGCACCTTATGATTGTCACCTACATTTCAATTATCACAGTACCTCTTTAGATAAACAATAATATCTATTGCAGATAGTAACATATCACAAGGATACAAAAAATGTCGAAAAATTTAAATAGAAGTGTTTACGGTGTTTGTATCAAAAAAAAATAGTTCAAAGACGGAAAGTTGTACAAGAAAAGGGAGATATTTATATTTTGGATAACCTGTTAATATCCAGATTATTTTACTATTCAATAGAACTATTGAAAAACGACACGACTTATCGAACAACTTAATATTATTTAGTCATGCATGTAAGCCACACGTGTAAAAAATTAATTATCAAGCGAAATCATTAGATGTTTCTCATTTACGATGAAACGCACGGTCTATACCAATAACTATATATACATACAAACAAATAAACAAATATATATATATATATATATATATATATATATATATACATATTTACATGCATGCATATGTGAACTAATTACTCATGAAATAGTTAAAATTATTAATTAGGTAAGTGGTCTTTGTATGTAGGAATGTTTTACTAACAGAGATAACATCACAGTGTTCAACAGAATGTGATTATAATCAGAAAGTTTTTTTTTTGCAATTTGCACGGTATATACACAATTACACATTAATTAAATTTAATTTGAACGATAAGAACCAAAATACAAATATAAACAAAGGCGTATCATACGAGTAACCGTATAATTACTGGCATGTTACTTTTGTTTTTTTCTTTTGTGAAATATTCTATTCCAACAAATAACTCGTCAAATAAACCAATATACTATATTTAATCGTCACTAAACGAATATTATAACCCGAAATTCATTTTTATACAAAATCCTGCCACCATTTTTCGAAAATTCGAAACGAAATCGTTATAAAAGAACAACCTACATACGCAATTAGTGCGCCCTTTAAAAAGTACAAGCATCTGACATTTATACAGTTCTTGGTTGACTAATGACATTAAAATGTTATAAAAAGAGTTCAGTGAGTTTATTCGTAAACAGGACATAGATTTCATTTAAAAAAATTGAAATATAAAAAAAATATCAATACTGATTGTCTATTATGTTCTATTTTTATTAAATACAATTTAGTTTTCTTTTATCCAATACTACCAATTAAAATATATTTAATCTATGTACATGTACGTGAAAATATTTATTATAGAAAATCCGAAAACCCGTAACTGTAAAAATAATTACCTTAGACTTTTATTATGTATATTTGCTTTATTAAAGAGTTTATATAATCTGTTTTCTTTGTTATAAAAAGAGTTTCAACTGAAAAAAATTACTTATCGAGAACTAGATAGGTACAGATTACATTTTATACATAAAACATTTCTGCGTTCATGTAATATGATTTTTTAAAAATTTTCTATAATATCCAATCGGAAAGTATTCTCTCTATACTTTCATTTACTCGAATGGAAACGAATTTTAATTACATTTTTAAAAGACGAGATTTTTTTTCAAGTATTATAAAATAAATCTCATACGTTATAAAAATATACTAGTTCTATTTATATAAATTATTGATTTTTTATACTACATGTTTTGAAAAATACATGCAGTCTAAGACACTGTTCTTTTTTTAAAAAAAATAATAGAATGACAGCCAGATTTATATTTAAAAAATGAAATTTTAACTAGTAAGTAAATTTAATAAAATTTCATTTATAAAAAAATGTTTATTACATTCTAAATGAGTGGATTCATTACCTAAAACAATAATTAAAAATCTGTATATTGAATATGACCGAGACGAAAAATAATTCCAATCCCTACAGACATATCAGCATTTTTTTCTTATCATAATTTTAAACATATCAACGTTTGTTGTTTATCTTGTGCTCGTTATAAAACAAAACTTATAATTTTTAAAAATCTATACTTTTCATTCGACCAACTTACATTTTTTTTTCTACTTTGTATGTTTTAAATGATGCACTGTAAGCCCTTTTATTTATTTTTTTCGTTTTAAATAAAATGAATAACAATACCGAATTCACAAATAGAAATTTAGTACATAAATTTGATAAAAAAATATATTTTTAAAAAACTAAATACATTTAATGTTTTCTAAGTAGATACGTCAAATTAACATATTAACTTAAGTTTATATAGTGAATATAAAACCCAGACGAGAAAAAAGTAATCCATACAGACACCAACACATTTTCTTATTGTGATTTCTAAATAGTAACATCTGTTATTTGTCTTGTCTTAATTCTTATATCTTTAGATTATTAAATTAAATCACTTACTAAAATATTAATACGAATAAAGCAAAGATATACTTTTTCCGAAAAAGGCTATACACCTGTTTCAAAATGGCATATTTTGATTACAATATTTACTTTTTTTCAGCTGGATATAAAATTTTATAAAATGAATCGTTTGAATTTATATACCTTCTCGTTTAATAATTATTAATAGAAGACGATATGCAAGAATTTAATTTAATTATCATTAAAATGACTACCAATATTTTCTTAAGAACTTTAAGTATAAATAGGAGAAAGTAAAAAAAAGAGATGTTCATTATAAGTTATGATAAAAATCATACTTCTATATAAGATGATTAATTGGGATTTCTCTCTTCAGTATTATTTAATTTTAAGACATAATGCAAGAAAAATGCTGTTTATTTTAAAATTTACTTCTATAATTTTTAAATAGTCTGTCTAATATGTCTTTATTTTTATAATAAATTTAAATTATTTAACTAAATAACATTCAAGTATATAGTATGACGTTGTATATACACATTTTTTTACAAAATCTTTATTTTTAAACGAAAGATAGTATATGTACAACATGAATTTTATATAAGTATGTACTAAAAAGAATAATATTTATTTAAGATAAATGTTAATTTCACAACGTAATGATTAATCAGGATTTTCCTTGATTCTACAATTAGTATAATTTCCTAAATTAAAATCTTTGAATAAGGATAAGAAGAATCAATGTGATATGGATGAATAAATAAAAAATAATCTAATAAACACATTCTCCATTAAATTACAGCGTATCTTGTGTCCAAAAGGATCACATTTTACAAAAAAATTAAATCAACCTAGAATCTTATCAAATAAAATTCTAGGGAATGTTTAATAATACAGTAAACATGAATGTTTTTTTTAAAAAAAAAAACATTAAATGAATGACAATGTTAATGAACGGTTCTGCAACACATGCCAAAATCATATCACAGACTTATATTTACAAAACTTATAGCTCTAATACTGCTTTCAAAAAAAAAAACAAGCTCTTTGTTTGACAATCAATTTTCATATATATATATATATATATATATATATATATAAATATATGTGTTAGGAAATAAACAAATTACACGCCAAACTTTCAGGTAAATATTATATTACACACCTGCAAAAATTGATTCAAATAAGCATGCGTCATGCGATCAATAACAGATACAAACTTTGTGGACACTCGGCATGATATTACTATTATTTTAAAAAAACTAAAAGAAAAAATGATTTCGAGTTAGAAAAAGAAAAATAATTAGCCATGATTCATACGGATGCAAAATCGGAGTAGAAAACATAGCATGCAGTTCTTCACAATACCTAGATGTCGGTTTGTCGGTGTTTCTATTTAATAAACTCGAACTTGATGTATATAAATAACTATTTGGCGACGTCTTTGAATTAGGTTGTTCGCTTCCACTCATTATTAAAACAATGTGTATTAAAATATGTTCGAAAAATGTACACACTCACAAAACATACACAATTTACCACTGTTGAAATGCTACACAACGTAACTGTCATGAAGCGTTTACTTATGTCGGCGGTACGCGCAAGGCCACACCTCGCCTACTCTAATGGTAAATTCAAAGAAGACCAGCCATCACGCTTGCTCTCTCTAAAACCATCTATTTCAATGTTGAAAATGCGGGATTTCTAAACAGTATTTCTTTCATTTTAGAGAAACGTCATTTAATGTGCCTACAAGTGCTTTGTGCACATGAAATTCTATTTTTCAGATACATAGTTTCTTTTAATATTTCTTAGATTTGATGTTAAAGAACAGGAAGAGTGCTATCGACAAGACTTAATTGAAAATTAAGTAATTATTGAGAGAATAGCCTAGGAACAATGATGAAGAGGAAAAAGGAGATTACAGAGGACGGAATAAGTTCAAAATTACAAAAAAAAATCGCATTTTCTTTGTTGATAACAATGCGGTTTATAATTCTCGTAACTAATTTATTGCTCGCTGTTACCGCGTATACCACATTATTAAGAAATCAAAATACGTACATAAATACGAAATAAACTTTAAAAAGTTAATTTTTGTATCAAGACAAACAAATTTACACGATAGCATACAAAAACACGAACCCATATATTTATTTTAAAAATAAAAGAAGTGCCTACATAAATATATATTAGCGCTTATAAACAACAAAGATATATTGATAATATAGTTTCGATAATGACTAAATTTACTTTCAAAAATGAATTCCTCACAAACAACATTTTTTTCTAACCGAAATGTCCAATAATTGACTATTAATCGTTTTGATTGTTGTTTATATGTGTATTTTAATGACAATACCTTCATTTTCAGAATACAAAAATGGGATATTACTAGACATGAAGACAGTCTCTCCAAATCATATAGCCATTTATATAAATAAAAAAAATGTAAACAAAAAGATAGAAGAGAAATAGCGAAAATTAAACTAAACATATGGATGACTAATAAAAAATGAGAAAGGCGAAACAATTTGTGTGCTGTCAAAAAGAAAATATAAAATATTTACACATGAACAGTTAAAAGTAGCTATATGTAAATATCTTAGAAAATAATTATGAAATATAAAAGGGAATGAAATATGTAAATTTTGTAAATGTAAATATAATTAATAAAATGCTAATACAAAAGCGAGATGAAAAGTAAAATTAATTTAAATATATTGAAATATGATACACATATGTAACTGATGAGTTTTATGAGCAAATTAAATAAACGAATTATTTTTATATAAAATAAACAGATTCAAATGGTTATCTCTAAACATTTTAAACACAAACATTTATTTTTACCTGTAACGTAGGCATTCAGTGAATCATATATCTGTATGTATATACATATATACAGGCATCGTGAAGAGTATCACTCAGGTTAATAAAATTAAAATGGTCATTACTTACCTTTCATTGCGTGCTTCTATAGGTGATTGTATTACATTATTTGTAACGAAAATCTCTTTCTCACATGATGAAACTTGAGAACTTGGATTAATAAATACTAATTGGTCATACGTATCGTCGTCTATATATTCTATTATACTAGAACTATCAGCGGTATCATATTCATTCGAAGGCGATTTTAATGGTATGTAAGTTTCGCTTTGATTAATTGTATTATGATTTAAAGCCGGCCTAGTATCATCCACTTTAAAATCTGCATTATTTTTAATTATTTCGTTTGTTGTTATGGTACAAACTTTTTCTTTTTGTAAATTATGTCCCATGTTTTTGACAGTCTCTGTTATGTTCAATTGTTTATTACAGTTGTTTGAACGTCTTTTCACGCATTCTTTTACGTTAATTATTTCATAACAGTTATCATTTACATCATCATCTTGATCGTTTCCAGAAAGAATCGACTCTAGTGTATCATTGTATGGTAACCGTTGCGGCTTGCTCGTCGATTCAAACGCTGGCATATATTTCACGTTCTCATATTTTATATATTTTTTTGGAAATAGTATTATATTTTCATACAAGGGTTTTAAATCACAGTCTGATGTCTCGATACATCGCAACATATCATCTACTATTACGTCTTGATCTTCGCAATCGTTATTTAAATCATCGTTTAGACAATTACTTAAATTTGGTTCACTTGCATGTTTAAAGGGTACGGCCTCTGATTTATCAAGCGTTTCATCCAATTTACCACAATCCGCATTTATGTCAGCTTCTAAAGAAATTTCCGCGTTTTGATTTTGTGATTTGAACGAATTTTCAGTTGAATCAATCACAGGTTGTCGATGTTCTTTATTTAAAGCAGTCAGACTTAACGATGCGAGGTTGCAGTAATTATTACTGATAGTACTATAAGAATTAATGGTACTAATTTCTCCATCTAATCTATATGGGTGTTTTGATGTTATCTGTTGAATTTCAGATGATGACTTAGCAATATATTTATACACATTATTTTTTTCAAACGAGCAGCTATGCGTTTTCACCTTTATTAAATCTTGATCCAAAAACACACTTTGCACGGGTCGTCTTCGATTAAAATGTATATACGATTCGTCGTTTTCATTTTCCAATCTCTATAAAAATAAAAAAAATAATTACTTTGTTATTTTCACTGATTGTTGATTTTATAACTTTACATTCAAATAGTAATATCGCATTACGGGTTTTAATTTATCCGAACTCATCGTTTATACATTATTTTTCTTTACACTTATATGGAAAAAATACTAACATGCTATTTAACTAACGTGAATCTTTTATACATATATCTTTAAAAAATTGAATTTGTGAGATTAGATTAATTATCAACTGAAAGATTACATATTTACTCAATAGATATAACTTTTATAACTGTTTACAATATACATTACACTAAATAATGAATTGAAATATTATGTATATTTTTTTATAGCATTTATATGTTTAAAAACACAACTTCCATTTTCATTTAAAAAATAATTAAAATGTACTTACCAAACCAACACAAGAATATAAAACACAACAAGAGTACAAGATAGGTTTATATAGTTTCCAAAATGTGTGAACTTTAAAAAAAATCAATATTGTATGAAAGGTCAAATTAGCCCTTCCGATAACAAAAACAATGTCAATAAATACGTTTATCAATTCTAATTTTAAGTTTAAATTGAGTTTTTATTTAAAAAAATTCAATGACAAAAAATATTATTACCATATAGCAAACATTGTTCTTAAGATAATACACTTTTAATAAAAATAATATTTTCTAATATTTTAAATAAAATTCAAGCAAAGATGTGTATAATAATTCACAGTGCTATATAATAATATAACTGTAGTAATAAATATTCTGAAAATAAATACCATTGTTTTAAATTTAAACAAAAAATATAAAATTAGATTGTAAGTCACAGAGGATGGCATAAATTGTAAATTAAATCAAATTTTGATAAAACATAAACTTAGTTTATTAAAAATATTATCTAAAATTATTGTGTTCTAAAATTAACAACAGCAATACGTATTTATTCATTAATCATTATTGTAAATAATTCACAATGACACCAAATAACAATTCCCTAATTTCAAATATAACTACTAAACATCAGTTCTTGTGAGTCACTACAAATATTTATAATCTGTAAATTTACACATTTTACTGTTTTCTTTCATGAAATTTTGATATCACAATATACAAAGTTAATTAAAATGTGATTTAATTTTAATGCAAACATAACAAAGCATTTTATGAAAAAACTAAAACATACATTTATATAGTATGTGTATTTGAGCAGAATTGTTTTAATTCACTTGTATAAAATTGATTTGCCTTACAAAACCATTTCTAAAACACTATGGATACTGAAATAATGTAAGCCTAAAATATTTAAGAATTATTGTTGATATGAGTAAACAGTAATGTTTACTACAAGCAGCAACACATGAATCTATTGGAATACACTTGTATGAGTGTACTGATCATTTGATTTTTTTGTTAATTTTACAACACAATATATACATTTGCACGCAAACACATATACACAGAAATATGCATATTTATTTGATTGTAATATACATGGTAAAACTAGAGTGAATTAGTGCTTAGAATAACATAATAAACAAATATTAAAAAACAGTTATAGATAAAATTATGACACAAAAATAAACCCCAATTGAATGTATTACTATTAATATGTAAACTTTTATATTCAATATTTTCATGTATATTAAGTAGCTCTGAAAACATATACATACATTACACACACATACATGCATACATGTGTGTACATTTATGTATATGTCCTATTTACATACAAACACTTTCAACATAAAATAACTTATATATTTTTAAAAAGATTATTCGTAATGACTTCATAAATAATATTTAATTAAAACAAGACATATTTAACGTCTAACATATCTGAAATATATAACATTTTATAAATATAATATTAAGACAAAAGATTTTCATAAAATATTACTATTCTATATCACACTAGTCATTTGTATTACTTTCATAAAATTAAGAGTTATTTTATTTTTAATATATTCACTTCAAAATATAAAAGAATTTATTACCACAAATATAAAAAAATGTCAAAAATACCGAACATTGCTAATATATAATCGGCTTTATAATTAACACGCTCTTTTTTATTAGAAACGCATGAATATATATATTGAAAAATCAAGAGTACTTGAAATTATGTGAACTGTTTCTGTTTACAATGAACGGCAACTACTAACAATAAATATATAGTTTTGAAAAGTATTTATAATTTTTTGATTTCCTCTCACCATATTGCCAATATATCACAAAATTACAAGTATTATATTTATGTTATTATATTCATAATTACATATATATATATATATATATTTATATATATATATATTTATATATATATATATAATAAAATAATTTTAATATTAAATATAACAAGATTTGTTTTTCAGTGCTACACACATTGCAACAACATTGTTATGGAAACAAAAATTAATCAAAATAAATTTAATTCATATATCACACATATGTTAATATTTTTAATAATTCTTTTGTAATGTGTATAAACTTTCTATACAGTATCATTAAAGATTTCATGATAAATTATTTTTTAATAGAATTCAACAAAAAAATATACATAATCTAATAAACATAATACATATGTTTTCCATGTAGAATATTTTTTTACTTGTTATTTAAATTCAATTCTACCACAAATACTGTTGTACAATACAGATATAGCATTCATAACCTTCTCATAAACAAATACATTTCTGAGTTTTTTTTCTTTTATAATAAAAGAAATATACATTACATTTATATGATTGAAAAAACTAAAAAAATGTTAGATAATTCATAATTGTTGTAAAATTTCATTCTGAAATTAAAATTTACACCTGCTATATTTTCATTGTAAAAATAACTTACATTCTTTTTTATTGGCAATATAATTCATTTATCCCCTATGTACATAGGTACACATACATATAATTTTGTATACTTATTTTTTATTTGAAACATGTAACATTAAATTAACAAGTTAATTTAAATAATTTATTTTTTAAATGTATTTATGATAAGGTATCTTTCAACATTCATCTAAATTTTATTAAACATAATTTTCTTTCCAGATTGCACACGGTTCTTTACATTCTATTTCATATTTAAGTATAAAGTTTATGTATGTGATTTTAATATGTATATAGGAGTTAACCATAAAGATTAGATTTATTTTTAAAATCTTCTCTGTGTTATTAAATATTTATTTTACAATCTTGAATGAAAGAAAAAATGCAAACTTATCAATGACAACAAATTATTCACATGCCAAACACAACAACTGAAAATCTAAACTTAACAAGATTTTAGAATTAAATGTTACAAACAATCACAAATGAAAATTTATAAAAAATAATTATTATATACATTTTTTTACGTTTTATGATTTATGAATATTTTGAATACCAAACAAATATTTCCTATAATATTCCAAATATCAATTTTTCTTGTATTTCTTTTTAATTGTATTATATATATATATATATATATATATATATATATATAAGAACTGATAAGTTTCCATTAAAAAGTAGCCAAAGTGATGATAATAATGGCTTAATATATCCACATTTTATATGTAATGAATAAAAGTAAATAAATTTATAATACAGACATATAACAAAATTATATACATAATTTTCATATGGCACACAATATCAAAAATATATAAATTTTATGAACTGATAACACATAACATAAATTTTGGAATATAAGTTTTCACCAATGATTATAAACGAAGCATGTGTGAGAAATAATTACAGTGCAATACTAATTCTATAAGCCAAACAGAGTTTCTAACATCAATTGCAAAAGTCTATATTCTAAATCAAAATTTTCTTATTTCTGAATTGTTATCGTAACAAAGTCACATATGCATTATTAAGAGTATTCCTTATTACATAAAATGAAAATTTGTTCATCAAACACAATTTCAATATCAATATACATAAAACAAATTAAGCACTGTTTAAAACTTTATACATTTAATATTTACTTTAGTTTTGTAAAAGTTTTCAAAGAAGCACAGGAATACTCATATAAAATTATATATTGCTTTTTTTATGTGTCCATATACGCAAACCCAAAATTGCATGTATTTAAAAACATGTACGTATACATATATATTTATAAATACAAAAATAAAAATACATACATGCTTTTATACACACATAATATTCTTATATTTTCACAAATCACAACACGGATATACTGATATACTGATAAAAAGTATCTATTAACAATTGACATTGTTAATAAAGAATTACATACTTTATTGTCAAAGCTACACATATTTCTTTGTTGTTTGTTTCATCTAACGATATTAAACTTTATAGTATACATTTAAATATTAACATCTTATCTTTAGCATTACTTTTTACAAATTTAATAAAAAATAAGTAACACAATTGAATATGACACTAAACACTTATTTTTATTTGAAATAAAACAATTTATCAGTATTGGTCCATAAAATATCGATTAAATTTATAAAGAAATGAAGTAAAATAAAAAAAGTTGAAACAAATATAATAAAAATATTTTAATTACAGCTGAATAATATTGGGGTTTTATATACAGTTACAATACAAAAATAAGAAAAGTACGAACCATTTACTTTGTACATATTTTGAATATATTAATATATTAAACAGCATAGACATTTGATAATTCTTTGAACATCAATAACTATGTGTATTACTTCTTTATAAATATAATTTTTTCGCAATATGCGGTACACATTTACTAATAAAATCTACTATCAAACTTATCGTAATAATCTTTCCAAATTTCGACAATTTGTAAAGAAAATTTAAGAGTCTTTATGTTTCCACTGTTGACGTTTGGAATTTTTTCGTCTCAGCATTCGTTTCAATGGCTTCGAAGATGAACATTTTAGTTTTCGTTCAAGACTTTTTTTACGTGATGTTTCGTTTACATCCGTTGGTACATCTGGCTACCGGGAGTATGCTTCGAGCATTTCAAGAAATAATTTATTCATCGGTACCAAATTTTGTATATGCACTTCAGACCAAAACCTTCGAACAGCTTGATCTGCTTGTCTTAACGAAGGCATGGATAGAAGTAAATGTTGTATTTGAAGCAATGCTCCACTCGGTCTAAAAATTTACTTAGAACTTTAGTGCTACTAATAAATAAATTTTAGCTAAATATTCTTGAAAACATCAAAATATTTCTATTTTATAAAATACATATGCAATTAAAAAATTGATTTGTTTAAACTTATATTACTGTATTTTCTACATAAATATTTTTTCTAAAAAAAAATATGATAATGCAAATTCACCTTAATATTCCAACTGTGTCAGATAAGGCGCCAAGTATGGATTCTTTAAATTTTTTTAAAGAATGGTAATCATCTAATCTGACATCTGAATTCGCAAGAACTAGAGCTTTGAGTAAAAAATATTCTTCTTTACATATTGATAACCTTTCTAGCCTTTCAACAACATGACAACACTGAAAAATGATGAATTAATTAATTTTAGATGATTACTTACAATATTTTCTTAATAAATACATACTCTGTTATATAATTCAAAAGCTCCATAATCTCTAGCTTGTTTCTCATCGAGCATGAAATCAGATGCAAATTTCAGCTTTCCTGTTGCTAATAAGGACATTGAGCGATATGCTAAAGTGAGAGTCAATATTTCTCCCCAAGAACTTTGTAAAAGACGCATTTGATCGTTTAAAGACAATTCTGTGAATCCAGGTATCTGTTTTGCCCATCCGATTATTCCAACCAATTCTCTATCATATAAATCACTGAGCATAGATAATAACTGGTGTTTACTGTTATCAAGGTCTGAATTTACTTCCAAAATATCTGGTTCACATGCTGACAACGCTTCTAACATCTTTATATCTACAAATAAAATGATTTTATTACTTATCTAGATAACTAATAAGTGTTAAAATATCTGTGCAATAAAATATTTTGAAATTACATATCGAGTTTTTATATATTGAAAAAGTCTCAGTTCCAAATTAACAATAACATTTTGCATTCCTATACAAAGTTAATACTTGTAAATACCTTCTAACATTTGAGGTCGTTGTGTCGTAGCAACTTGCACTTGATACGATAGATCCGGATTCCGACGGTATTTCTGTCGGCCCCCACGGACTCTGTCCAGTCTGACACCTTCTTTCAACATTCCAGATCGCAAACATTTTCGAAACCTACATGCCTGACACGCTTTACGACGTCTCTTATTGATTTCACATTCTCCTACAGCTGGACACGTATACTCGATATTTCCTATAAAAAAATACTAATCATTAAAAAATCAAATATATCTAATATACACATATACATAAACAAACATTAATTGTGAATCTATGATTAATTCCAAAAGATTTTTACCTTGTATTGTTCTTTTAAAGAATGCTTTGCATGCTTCACATGATGCTACACCATAATGAAAGCCAGAAGCAACATCTCCACACACTAAGCATAAACGTCTTGGAGAATCATCCTCTTTCATACCATTCTGTAAGTAAATATACACAAACATATAAACATATATATATATATATATAAAGTAAAAAAGTTCAAAAAAATAATGAATAGTTAAAATTCTGTAACTAGTGAATTTTCAAAATCTGAAGATGATGAATGTATGTGTATATATATATATATATGTATATATAATTTTTTTGTGATTTTTATTGCCTTTATGGCTTATAACATATTATTATAAAATAACTGTATAATAAAACAAATGTATTATTAAAAATGACAATCTATAGATGACTATTAATTTTAAAATCACAATGGCATTCAAATTTACAAAGTAATAAAAACAAATCAACAAATAAAAAATGCAATATTACTATTCAACATAAAAACAAGTAATTATGTTTAAATAGACACAATAAATATTTTTTTTATACATGCAAGAGAATAATAAAAAGGTATACTCTAATAAAAAGACTATTAAAACACTCATCATCATAAAAGTTTAAAAAATATGGCAATGAATTAAGGACATAGGACTAGATTTTAATATATCATATATGAATATATAAATTTTTATCTAATAATTGAAAATAAATTTATTACATAAACGTTATATTAGAATCGTAAACAATAAATAAAATATTTACTAAATCCATATAAAATATAATAAAAAAGGAACTGATTCAAACGATCCGTATTTTTTTAATCATTTTACATGCATAAACTGAACGATTGAATAGATATTTTAAAATTGCAATAATTAACAATTGTAATCCGCGTCAGAAATCGAAATTCATTATTAATAGTTCAGTAAAATCTTTAATATTGATGCAACACTTGAAAAACAAACGGAGGAAATGGTCTAAAGAAAAACAATAAAAATATAAATGTAATATCAATTATTCGAAAAATTCGGATACTCAATCTTTTTATCTATAATTAATAATACTAAAACATAGGATAATATAAGTTTTATAAAACAGTAAAAAAAAATAGGCATATTTGTAGAATATTTTTACACACAGTACTTCATATATGTGTATGTGTGTATATATATATAATATTTTAACATATTTTTTAAGAGTTAAATAACTGATGCAAAAATTTGATGTCCAATTTAATGGGGAACATGAATAAAAAATTAATGGTATTTCGACGGAATATTCGAGGCCATTATTCTTCATTTTCTACGATCGATTTCAATATGAGTCATTATTTAGTAAATTACTGGATTTTATTGAACTTGTTTACTGATAAATTTGTATTTCTCACAAGCCGTACAATAATTTTTTATCAAAACGATTAATTATTGATCATTTGGATCGGAACTTATCCGGAAATTATTTTGATTAAATACAAAAAATAACGAATGAAAGAATAGTTAAAACATACAGTGATATTTATTAAAACGACATAATAAATTATTTGCAAGATATTTTCATCTGAAAAATGAACTACATATATGACAAAATTTATAACTAGTACTTAAAACATACTTCGTTTTGGTTTAATCCTGTGTTATCGCCAATTGGTTGTGTCGTCGAAGAGCAATGTTGTCTATCAGGACTGCCTGGCGATCGCTCCCTTTGTAAATCGTATCGACCAAATTCAATCTAAAAAAAATATATAAATTTCTACATTCTCGTATAAATGGATGCTTCTCTTATGTATAAATCATATGTGTAATGTTCACATGAATATTTTATGGGTCTGCAATGGAAAATTATAGTTTAATTAAAAAAAAATCCGTTATAATTTTAGTACCTAAAGTGGAATAAATTTCAGTGTAAATAAATCGATACTCACAGGAACATCGTGTATTACTGTCGTAGTTGGAGAATACATATCTGTGTCCGAGGGCGAACATTCTGTAAAATTCACATCTAGCTCTTCTTTAATGACTTTGATTTCGGTATGGGAGATATCGTCACTGCCGCCGGAACCGTTGTCTGTCATCATGGATACCTGAAAAAAATCATCGTTTTGATCTCCACTCTTTTCATTAAATCTAAACTTACTTAATGGGACAATGGAAATTTTTTTACGTCGAGATACGAAAAAATACATTTTCAGAATAACTAACGCTATGTTCATTACCCGGAACAAAAATGGCAACAAACAATGCTACGGGGCATTTATTTTAGTACAACAAAAATTTCAGAATGATGAACATTTTAACAAGACACTAATCTAATAACCCGTCAAAAACAATTTCGTTTTCATTTTCAATTACCTTAAACCTTTTGTGAACCGATACATTGTAAATACATAAGACAAATTAGTTTTATGTTTAATCAGAATTTCTTTTCTCTCTCTCTCTCTCTCTCTCTCTCTCTCTCTATATATATATATATATATATATATATATATATATATATATATATATATATATATATATGATCAAAATTATCCACTAAAAATAAACATTTCATACCGTCGACTTATTTATTTGGGACGAAGTTTCTATGGTACCTAAATATGTTTATCTCATACATAAAACAATTACATTGCAGTCTATCTGCAAGAATGATTAGACTACTAACATATCTTTCTATATATATATATATATATAAATACATACATACATATATATATATATATATATATATATATATATATAATCAAAATTATCCACAGTGGATGAGCGCTGTAAACCCGGGGGTTGGCGAGTGCAACGAACAGGGTACGAAGCCTCCTAGTATTTTATAGCTGTACAAGTTATCAATATTTCATCATAAATCTTCGTGTACAGAATGTTAGTTTTAATATGTGTTCATTAAGAGTACATTGAATTATTGTACATAAAAGTTTTAAATATTAAGACCAAATATCTACTATTAACACGATGTTTCTCTATAATGATTTGTGTGTTTTATGAAATGCGTCTAAATATAAAGGCAAACGTTAAACAAAAATGAATGCACGAATTACGATCAATGCATAACATTAATATAGCAATAAGATTCATCAGGAATATGAAATTGGAAAATACATTTAAAAAACTTGACAAATAACAAAGGACACAAAAATGTAATTAAAGCGTCTTCAAGATAAAAGCACTTCTTTCATTCTTCTATCCAATACACATATGGGAAAAGAAACGAAAATAATATTTAGATCAATAAATAGAGAAACAATATTTGAATTAAAAACGATTACAACCCACACTACGACGACAACTCTTCTGATCATTTTCAAGTGCTATGAATTATGTTTTTTTTATGATTACATACAAGATATTATTTGTATTTTGAGTATCATTTATTTATTTTTTGCTTATTTTATTTTGTATAATTTTGCACACATCTCATATATATGAACAAATAGAAATTTAATTTACGGATACATAATTAAATCTTCATCAGAAAATATTTAATTAAAAAAATGGATTCGAGTTGAGTTGTAGAACATATAATATTTGTTAAATATTAAGTTCCAAAAGTAACGATAAAACCATTTTCAGTATTTTATTTGTTAATTGAAAAATTAAAATGTCAATTAAAATTAAACTAGTTGCACATACATATTCTCAATTCGCTATTATAATATTTGCAAACCCTTCGTGCTTTTTGTCAGATTCGAACGCTGTGTGACCGTTTAAATTTCGAAACAAATATCACGGCAATCAATAATGGATAAAGCTAGGCGTGAATAGAAAAAGTGAACCCGACAGGTCTCAAAACTCTAATCTGCATAACTTGTAAAGCAATAAATGTCGTTCGGACAGAAAGAGCTGTGCTATCAGCTGATGAATATTTAGCAGATTTCGAGCGACGGCCCTACACTAGTGATGGATGAAGCAGACGCTTCGATACACAGCTCAAGGTGCTCTTAGTATTTTAAAACTGTTTTAAACTATACGCTTCGGCGTGCGTCTATATGTGTATGGTACCTGTTGGCGGTTACCACATGACTCATACATCTATGACTGACGATTGATTTTTTCCACGGTGGCCAATAATAATTTAATAAGATCGACTGAAATTTAACAGCAAATTTTCTCATGCAACACCATCTTGTCTTTCGCCTTACTGTCTAGTTTGTTTTCATTCAACGAGCACTTTAATATGTTTGCTTGAAAGAAATAACAATTTCTCAATTTTCTCAAATAAAAACAATATTTTATATTTGTATCCATTTAATATAAAAATAGCTCTTTTTATATTTTTCAAAATTTATCTCTGATATTTTTCAGAACTGATCTTAATATATATATATATATATATATATATATATATATATATATATATATAAAATAGGTCAATTATTTTTATTTTTATGAAAAATACTTATTACTTTCTTATATCATAAAAAATAGCATTGCTTAATCTAAATAAAAAAATACTAATGATACGGTTAGCTGATATTCCTATATTAATTAGAAATATTTTGTTATTATATATAAATTCATACATTCATAGATAATAGATTCAATAGTTCGGATAGAACAAGAGCACTCAAGAACTAATCTTATTTTTTAACAATAAATTGATGTATAATGTTATATATACATACATATATATATATATATATATATATATATATATATATATATATGTATATATATATATATATATATATGTATATATAACAATCTATTATCTTCACTAAATTTCATTAATTGTTTTTAAGTATAAGTCATCCAACTTTAATATAATTATTTTTACATTTATTTCAAACGAAATCAAAATGAGAAAATACAAGTACAATATAAAAATTAGTAAACATGACATTATAAATGTAACCAGAAAACAAAATATTTAAATTTATGAAAAAGTTTTTGATATCTTCGTGAAAAATTTGCATATGGAGGAGATAATGTAAATTTGGCGTTGAATACGAAAATATTACAACACACGCACATATTTCATACGTACATAATTTATTCTGATTATGGCAGTACAATAAAAATATTCAGTTCAAGTTCAAGTTCACTGGTATATATATAAATTCTTTGATTCTCGTTCCAAACAGACAAATTTATTAAATTATGATTCATGTAGATAATTCAGCGAGGAGTCACCTGGAGAATAAACAGGATGAAGTTTTTTTTAGACGAAACACTTAGATATTTAATGTTGAAAATTCTACACTAAAGAAGAACTTATTTAATCAATGTTATTTATCTGTCTTTCTGCAGAAGTGAAACGAGGGTCTTTAGAGCGAAAGTAATTCACTGAGTTTAGTCTATACCGAAAAGTATAAAAAGATTTATGCTAGTGATAACAGGAAGAGAGAGAAGAAATACAAAAGTAACAGGAAGATACAAAGAGTTTACAGACATTTTAACAATAATAATCTTAAATGGAAATAGACGGGTCGTATTACAAAAAAAGAAGATATAGACAAAAAAAATATTCACCAGAAATCAATAAACACAATATATATATATATATATATATATATATATACATGCAGTGACGCGTTATCCTGGGTAAAAAAGGCAACTGCCTGGGGAGGGGGACAACAGGTGGAAACAAACCAATCTTTTATAAACTCATTACTAGAAAATTGTCTAAATTCAACACTGTACATGGGGCCCCCTAATTAAAATTTGCCTAGGACCCATGAAGCTATAACCCTCCCATGTATATATGTATATAATAGGTATAAACAGACTTAAAATGTATCTAGGATTTTTTAAGAAGTGATGAGTTAAAATACTGAATGTTAAAATAACTCTGTTAAAGTATGCAGAATCATGTATATATATATATACATATATGTTAATATTAAAAAAATAAATAATCATAATAAAATGGGATCGAAGAAGAGTGAAAGATGTACGAAGATAAAAACGAGTCACAGAATAACAATGACAGTAGGCTTGCAAATATAAATATTACTGAAATACTTAAAAACGAAAAACAAGTGATAAGTAACAAAAATAATTATTGACTAGGAAACGAAGAGTAAAAAAAATCATAAAGATATCAGTGAACATTTTCCACAAATATTTTAATAATCATTTATAAGAAATATATGAAAATTAAACTGATAGGTGTGGAACTGGGATTACATTCATGTTTCAAAAATGAACTGCTAAAATTTATTTCAAATTGTTAGTCTTAATTTTTTTTCCACGCAGAAAAGATTGTAAAAATAGTAAAATTATGTACAGACTATACATGACCTGAATGTTAAAATAGTTAAGTAGTAATTAGAGTAAATTTATATCACTTATATTTTATTTTATATTTCATAATGTTTTTAAATATAGTTTATTAAATAATAAAAAAAATGAAAAATATACATAAAAAAATATCTGATATGTAATATGGACGTGAGACCAATACAGCAGACTAAAAGTCTTCACGCTAAAACATTTCATATTACTCAAGAAAATATTCTCTTTTCCTTATAATATTAGAATACTAAAAAAGACGATAAATAGAGGCACGTGTAGTTTACACACGTACTTTAATCTACTGAGAAATGTATATTGGAATTAGTTTCGATGATATTATTTCAACTAACTGATAATTCTAGCGATAAACAAGAGCTTAATTTAGATCATTTACGTATCAATCGATAAAATGTTTATTGAAATAAAAATTAAACAGCAAACTCGTATGTTTATTAAACGTAACGTTTATATAATATGTATAAGAGTTGTTAATTAAAAATAAGATGTACAATATCACCTTTAAATGAAAAATGTTATAATGCAAAAGCTTTATGCGCATGTTTTATAGTCAAGGCCAATCGTTATCAACATGACGCAGCGTTAGAAAGCCGCGACCCTGGCGCCAGAGTTCAATATGCTATAGGTCAGGGTTTGGTAGTACACAATCCGAACAATTATAATATGCATCGATCAATTTTCCCAACCATTACTGTACAATCTTGTGGAAAATGGCCAACATTCATACACATATACATATATGCAAATATACATATAATATATATATATATATCATAATAATAAAAATAAAAATTATCCACAAAAACCATTATAAAGCACTGCGTTGTAAAAAATAATCTATCTGCAAGAATGATTATATAGACTAACATATATATATATATATATATATATATATATATATATATATATAAATAAATCCATGACGACGACTTATTTATTTGAGACGTGGCTTCTATGATACCCAAATATGTTTATTGTTTCATTTGGTTACATGTACATGCTTATAATTAACAAGTGGGCGAGCGCGGCGAGTACAGGGGTTGACGAGTAAAACAAGTAGAGGGCGGAGCCCCCTAGTATATATGTGTATATATATATATATATACACACACACAAAAGGATTATATATATATATATATATATATATATATATATATATATATATATATATGTAGGAGAGAGAGAATTATATATATATATATATATATATATATATATTTGCACAGAAAGAGACAAATATTCAAATTACAAGGATATGAGACAATTAATTAGGAATGTATAGAAAAATGAAGCGCAATTTATCATCAGACTAGATTTTATACTGCACAACAAGTTTATAAAATTCTAAACAAATCTTTTGACCCAACAGTCGCAGAAATTTAAAAACCGACATGTTTTACCAACCAGCATGGTTCTGTTTTCACAAAAAAATTTTTGGAAATTCATCATTATTATTGATTACATAATTTAACAATCTGATCGCTGAATGGATTATTTTTTGTTTCCAATGAGAACGTTTCTCCGAATCGTTAAAAAATATTTTGGTAAAAATAAAAAGTCTTTCCTTGAAATTATTTTAATTTATACCAAATGTTTTTTTTTTGTAACTCGTTGGCGCTGTGTAATATTTATTACGTATTTGTATTTTTTTCAACTGTGTTATGAAAATAAAGAGGGATATATAGATGTTGAAAAAATAAATAATACGGTATATAACAATAAGATACATTGATACATACATAGTGTGTATGTATATATATATATATATATATATATATATATATATATATATATATATATATATATATATATATATATATATATATATATATATATATATATTATATACACACATACACACACAAACGATTTCATTCAGTGATAGATTTGAACAGATGTTGATGTATTAATTAAAGATAAAAACCAGACCGTACAACCGGCTTGTATAAAAATATATACTAGCCTTCATGCATAATCAACCCCTATTATATTTCTGTCAAGGTTCGGTCAGAGTATGAAATGAACACACTACTGTCGCCAGAAAAAAAATATAAAATATTCTTTACTTTATTATTAAGATTTATTCTCTTGAGTCACTGTCAAATTGGTATTTTCTAGAACCGATTTTATTTTTTTTCAAGCAGATTTTCTCTTCCTGAGAATGAATAGATAATAGATTTATACATGCAGACATTATATTATTTAATTTCTTTATGGTCTGACATCAACAGATTTACAGGCGTTGGACAGTGTTGGGTTTTAAGAAGGAATGATATCGATAAGTAAGTACACAGGAACGAAGAGTTTAATGCAACAACAAATATTTGTATGTGCACTTATGATATCACTAGTCGTACATCAGATATTAACAGATTTGTTTCTAAAACACATGGGATCGTAAAAAACAATAAGTAAAAAGAAACTATTTTATCAGTGAGATAAAATGTATATAAAAATATATTGAAAAATTCTACAAAATGCACACTGATAAATATGAATGCAACGAGTGGACATATCTCATAAATAAACATTGATATTATAGCAGATAAATCGAAAAAAATCGTGCATATGCGTTCATTGTATGTGCATACATTAAACGCATTTTAAAGTTATATTCCATTGCAATGAATGGAAAAGTATGTAATTAATAGCCTTATCATTAAGATAAGAATGATAAATATACAACACAACTGCTTTAAACTGGAAACTTAGCCTACATGAAAATTTATTGCTTTATTGCAATACACAAGAAATTTAATTTATTTATATATATATATATATATATATATATATATATATATATATATATATATATATATATATATATATATATATATATAAAGAAAATCTTAAACGTTGAAAGTAAGAATAGATTCGAATAGAAAGAGCTTTGGTGAAAGTTGATAGATGAGTTATGTCGCTTACGAACAGCATATCTTTATCAAAACTAAAAGTAAATTTAAATCTTTAACATGTTAATACTTTAATACATTATTAATATTAAAAATTCCTTTCATTTAGTGAAACTTTTCAAATGTTGCTTGTAAAACGCCATTTGAAACAAGTGCTTACACTATGGTTCGGAACTGTTTATTAATACATTTTAAGGCAGTTCTGCGATTAAAATATCCATTTAATAATAAAACATTCTTGGATGTGTAATAATATCACACATTTATAAAAATTAGAACAGTGAAAAAGTATATATCTGATACAAAATATACAAATTTTGTTATAAATTTTATATGCTAGAACCTATGACACTGTTATTTGCAATTGGACCAGTGTCGAATAATTATATAAATATTTATCCAAGAGAAATTTCAAGCCCACGTTATAAGTATTTGTCAGACTTACAAAAAATAATAAATGTTAATTAATACGTTTAAATATACAAACTTTATAAAAATGCATGTGAAAGAAATATACATTAATATTAACTTGAAGAAAACTTATAATTTGTTATACAGGTAGTCACAAAAGCGAATAAAAATGATCTTTGATGTACAATTGACCAAAAATTACTTAATCTTCGATGGGAATACTGAAATTTCGATACGATTTGGACAAAAGTATTCAAAATGTTTCATATTTAAAAAACAAATCATATGTCTCACATGATACTCCAATAAATTACTATACTCATACTCCAGTATAATTATTAAAACCTTTCCTACGAACTTCTGTTGAAAACTGTCACCTCGATTTAACACAATGCACTTACATGCGCAGCTGTTTGCCTTTTCAAATAGAACGTACACATGTTTTAGTCAACAGATATTTTTTTCTTAAATGATAAATTCATATGAAATGGCGGCATTCTAAAATCTATTCGAAAATGCTGAGTATTTCAGTTAGTATACTTAATAAAAATCTAATATAAATAATAAAACATAAAGAAAACTCTCAAATCACACATGAACTGAAACCGTTTGAAGAATTCACGCTATTCTACAAGAGTATGATTCATATTAAAATGGCACTATCACTAATAGGGGTTATAAAGATGGATTGATGCTATTTACGAAACAAATTTTAAATATACACAGTATCATTTTATCACTTAAGCGTATCCTGGGGTGAAAATCATTTTAAAATAATTCGCTAGTCATTTAAAACACTCCCGTCATATCCGCCTCGCAGGTCGTATATAACCGATTCTTGATATTTTACAGAAAAGATTATTAGAAAAAGAACGTGAACAATGAACATTCATATAAATGAACTTAACAGTACAATTAAATATTATATTCTAGATTACAATAACATGTATATTAATATTCATTTGATTTATGTAATGTGAAGGAAACAGCGTACACAATGTCAAGGTTTCTCGGGATTTTTTTACTTTGCAGAGTGGACGCGTGGAGTGGACAGTACATCTGCACGCATACAATACACACACACACACATATATATATATATATATATATATATATATATATATATACATACAGTCGTCTCTTTTATGCTGTAGATACGTTCCACAGAAAACCTCATATAAACAATCCCACAAAGAAGGTACAACTGATGTTGAAAAATTAAGGATACTTTCCATAATTTTCTAAAACCGCATAAAACCAAAGCAATGAATTAAAATACACCAAAATCGCATAAAAAAAAGTTTATGAACATTCAGGAAAATAAGAATGCCTAAAAAAATCCCTTCGAGAATCTGAAAAAATCGATATAAAACTTAAAATAACTTTGTTTTAAAACTCTATTCATTTAATTTTACTGAAAAGTAACAATTCTTTTTAATTTTTTTCCGTCAGCGTTATCGTCACTATCTGACAATGTTCGGCCCCAATTGCGAACTGGTGCGAAATCACTTTCATCACTAGAAGAGACAGTGAATCAGATCTGCATGGTAAAGACAATGGTTCCTCGCAAACAGAACTGGCGTCAATTTCATCCTCGTTCTGCGTTGCTTTTTTTCCCTCTGACAATGTAATCTGTGATTAAAGTTTGCGATGATGATTTCACTAATTTTTTTATGCAGTTCACGATATCCAGACATACAATTCTTCAGCTCATATTGGAATTTTAACGCTCGTTCGGAATTTGTGTCATGAACAAGAAAATGATATTACAATTTATTGCAAAGTTGAGAAGGCCTTCTCGAATTATATTTGCAGGGAGGGGGATAGGTTTTTCTTCCACTTCACTATTCTTTTCTGGATCTTCGACGACATCTAAAGTTATATCAATAGTATCATCGTCATTAAAGGCATTATCCATAAGCAATTCGTCGACATCATTCTGGTTAAGGGCATCAAAACCTTGTCCACCGATTTCACAGGCCAAAGTAATGATTTCAGCTGATGATTTCGATGTCTGAATGGTTGCACTGTTTGCAATACATTCAGGTTAAGCTGCTTTCCAGCAGACATTTAAATTTTATGGTCTTATTTCAGCAATAGCAGATACAACATGATTCAAACAGACAAAAATAGAAAATTTTAAATTAAAAATTATAAATTTAAAAAAATATAATAATTTAAATTTAAATTTTTTTAAATAACTTGTAGCTCATATATACACGGGGAAACTTCGAATTTACATGAAATATGCACCACATAACTTCAAAACAGCATTAAAAAGATACGCATAAAAACAGACTTGACTGTGTATATATATATATATATATATATATATATATATATATATATATATATATATATATATGTGTGTGTGTGTGTGTGAGTGTGTGTGTGTATGTATACACAGAATGAGAACAAGAAAAGTTTATACTTTGTTCAGTTTATGTAAAAAAAAGTTAAGTACAACTGAATGTTTAAGAAAATTATTCGGCTCGAATTAACTACAATTTTCAAGATTTTCATGTAATTTTTTTATTAATTGAACTGTTTTAAATTTTATATTAAAGAAATCCGATTAAAAAAAACAATAAAAAGCACAGAAAAATTAATATTTTTCGGATGAAATTCAAAGTAAAACAAGTATTGTATAATCAGAATACTGAACGTACTGAATATTTTACTTTCCGTCTTAAAAATAGCATTTAAATATGATTCAGAACAACAGAAAGATTCGACTACAATATAATATTTTTTTTAATTATCTATAAGAAGTGTCGAAAAATTTTTCCAGATCATTAATATAAACAATATGTGTTGAGATTTATAAAAACAGTTTATAAGAAAACATTAACAGAGTATATAGTGCAACAGTGTCGATGCATAAAAAAAATCATAGAAACAGTATGTTACTATTTCCATTCATATAAGCAACTGAACTGACCTTGCTTTTGGAGGCTATTTTGAAACATGAACATCATTCGCATTTATACATCACGATTTTCTATATATAAATCAAACGACAATATAATTACTTCGAACACAATTATTTTAAAATCCAATGTTTTACAGATAAAACTGAAAAATAGTTGACATTCCATTATACACATTTTATTATATATGTTCATTTAATATATATTTTTGTTCAAAATAAGACTTTCGTGGAAACAACGTTTTCAGTAAAGACTTTCAATTGAAAAGAATTCCGTTGTTTAGAATACTGCCATTCATTTCAAACAAGCCCGTTTATTTAGTTCGACGAAAAACTGACATTAAATTCTTTGCTTTTTCCACAAAAATGTATAAAAAAAACATCAATTAGTTTAAAAACTTCCGTTTTTAAAGTTGTTATTAAAAACAACAAAATCTTTTCTAATTGCATTCTGGCCTGCTAAAAAGTTCTAGTGCCATGAAAAAAGTGACTCTACGGGCAAAACTCGATCTATATAAGCCCTTTTCCTGCAATAATCTGTTTCTTGTGCTGCACTTTTATCAACCACCATCTCTTGACTTTACTTTTAAAACACAGACAACAAACACATCATTGTTTACTTCACGATTACACAGTGCTCAATGAACAGTACAGCTCTTCTTTATAGCAAGTAATCTTGTTATATATAAAGAAGAAGAACCAAACTAAAATACATATTGGTATAAATTTTGAGCAGACGATGTTATCACATCTAATTAAAAAAAAACATCTGATGGTTTGCTTTTAATTCAGGCCAATATTTGTTTCCATTGTCACTCATTTTTTTCATCTAAATTAAAAGCCATCTCCATAAGTAATTTCGGCTAAATATTATTTAAAATTTTCTACCTAATTTGCTGATAACCATTTAGTTCCATGAAAACAGCACGGTTTAATATCTTTTCTGTTCGTATTGAACGCAAGTAATGATACTTAACAAAAATTCGATTCAGATAAGTTTATTAACCCTTTCAACCCTATGAACCCATACATGGGTTCTGAAAAATCGTTGACCATGGCCTATGAACGCATATATGCGTTCGACACCAACAATGCTTGTATACCGAGGATAAAAAACCAAAAAAACATAGTAAGAACGATTTTTAATATTTAGTGATTAATATTTTTTTGAATGACTTTTTGTATTTTACAAAAATATCCACCATGCAGAACAGATGCCAGAGGAGGAAAAGTTCATTCGGATGCCGTTCCATTTCGATTAACGGAGATACATTTCCCTTCGTCCTACAGAACTAAAGATAACAACAGACGCCCTTCAGGGCGAAGTTGCGTTGTTTACGCAAGATATGATATCAAGACTGACTCACACAAAAAGTCTAACATTAGTCTATATGTATTGAGCCCAAAGTTTACCACACAAAACAAAATTACTCAATTTTCGAGTTAAAAGATATAATTTACTATTTTTAATGTGGATTATAATATAAATGTTCAATGAAATAAATGATTCTGTTAAAGTTTTTGCACTTTACTTTTCAAATTATTACAGGTATAATTAATATACGTTGCATCGAAACTCCAAACTTATTCAGGCCAACGGGCGCTTTACCGTAAAAAGTGGACAGACCACAGCTAAAGCTTTATTTCGCACAATTCGGGGCTGAAAGGGTTAAAAGTATATATTTTCGAATTCGAACTCAAAGAAAGAAGTTTGAATTAGAGAGATGATTTTTCATAGAATCATTATCCTTAGACTGTATTACCAACGAAATTTATTCGACTTTTCAAATTATTGAGTTATAAAAGTTTAACTATATATATATATATATATATATATATATATATATATATATATATATATATATATATATATATACCTGTATGTATGTAAAAGACTGTCAAAATCATACCATTGATTGTTGGCAACAGGTCAAATATTTCTTTAGGTAAATAACATCGTAATGCATGGTAACTAAAACTAATATTAGATTCCTTGCCAGATGTGTGATGTGAAAATAATTATTGATTTATGTTAGCATCGAGAATTTTTTTCATTTAAAAATACCTCGTTATTTCCATTGTGCAGTATAGACACTTGCTGATGCACATTCGCTGTTGCAGCGTTGCAACACATTTTAAGATTTTTTTGAGACGAGCTATTTTCGTGTGTACATGTGATCACATATTAATATATTTGAATTGGTTGACAGATTACTTCAAATCATATTCAAGCCTCTTCTGAGTCAGCACAACAACTTTCAATTGTATTCAAGTCGGAAAGTAATGCATAAACTGTACATTATATAAATCCAGTATATATTTCTTTTATGTTCTCAATCGTTTTTAAATAAAAGTGTATAGGGAAAGGGTTACTTAAACGGGATTAAACATAAAGAAGCTATAGAAATCAACGGAAATTACGAATGGAAAAGAAGTGCTTCTATAAAAACAGCGAACGGGAATATTCAATGTCAAGGATCTGCAACCAAATGCATCGGGCTGCTGCTTCCGATGGCCATGAAGACAATTAGCTTTATGTTCGTAATATGGACGGAGGTATGCACATGTGTGTGTGTATGCATTTGTCTGCAGCTACTGTGACATGGCCTTGACCATGAAAACACAAGCTGTTGCACACATGCACTGGCAGCGATGCACCATTGGACGACGCATGCAACTTTGCATATCACATCGAAAATACATAAAGCTGTACGTTGCAATTTTACATTACATAATGTGATAATATAAAATAGCATGAGCAGTGTACATTTTTTTTAAAAAATTCTGTCTACGAAACAGACGTTATAAGTATTGTCTATTTTTCAAACTAATTATATTTCTTATGTGTTATTTGACATTGTGATCTTGGAATCTTTTTTTAAAACACAGGCAAGTCTCTTTTAGTACTACTTTCCATAATGCTAATTTCTTATAGCTCTTTTTGTCTTATATCAAGGTCGAATCACAGACATGTTTAGTAAATTTGTATTATATCTAACTCATGAGTTTTAACGGGGTAACAAGAGGGTTAAATAATCAAACAATTCAAGTGATATAATCAAACAATTTGGAAAACCTACACAGATTTTAAAATACATTCATTTGTTGACAAAAACATATTAATTATACAAATGAAATTATACAGAAATAAGTTTGTATGCAAATTTTCCAAAACTGGTTTTGCAATTTATTTCATTAGAACCTAGAGGCGATCGATAACATGACCTATCCAATAACACTTAGTATATATGCATTTTTGGTCTTGGTATTTCTTAAAACAACTTATATATATATATATATATATATATATATATATATATATATATATATATATACTATCTCAAAAAAATGCATACAAGTTTTCAAACCCCCTTAGTTTAGGGCTTATTACCTTCTTCAGTAAATAGTTTGTGTATAAATTGGAGAACCAACGACATAAGAGTAATGTAAATTAACATATATATATATATATATATATATATATATATATATATATATATATATATATATATATATATATATATAGAATAAATAGAAAAACAACCTGGTTATGACAACAAACACAAATTACAAATAAAACAACATTAAATGGAATACAACTGAAGAGCACAAATTATTGATTGAGCATCTAAAAACATAAAAAGACTTAGAAAGAGACCAACAAAACAACTTTGTTGGCAGTTAGTGAAAAGGAAAAGCTAAATCGTTCAAACTAGAAAAATTAGAAAAGATCTTTACCTAGTAGGGGGTCATCAAATGATGAAGATAATTATATATATACATACATACATACATATATATATATATATATATAAATATATATATATATATATATATATATATATATATATATATATATATATATATATCAGAAGCAATCAGACAAGTTAACAAAGTTATTTACGTTTTATAATAAATGACATAAAAAACTGGTCAAGTTCAGTGAATTATTCAAATAAATTCAAAAGTGGTGAGTAATGAGACAAAAACAAAATGCAGTGTGTGTATGTGTGTGTGTGTTAATTCAATAAGAATGAAATGTGTTACACAAATATTACACTGGTGAATCTCGGAATATTTTTATTCTTATTGTTCACATTATTGACTATCAAACGAGCACTAATGTATTTATGAATACCGTCTGGTCGTCAGCGTTCATCAGTCTGTGTTTGTTTTAGCTCGGCGTGCGATAAATGTGTCGCAGACGGTGCTATTAGTTTATGTCAATTCACGTCAGGTAAATGTTACGGCATAAACATCGGATGACTGCAAATATTAAAACTGTCGAAATGTAATCGATGACTTCGGCGCATCTTATTGTTCATTTCTACACACATTAAGGTAAACATGTATGCCTTGTGTGTAAGGACATACATTTATAATTCTTTTTAAAAATTAAAAAATATAGAATTTACATGAACCGTAATTAAAATAATCAATTATAGAACACTTTTCATCAAAAAATGTTTATATGTTTTATGAAAGAGTGAAAAAATACTTGTGAGTTCTTTTTTATATTTACTGTTTTTTTTTTTACATGTCGCATATTTAATAAAAATTTGAAATATACACTGACCAATAACTACACCTTCATTATTTTATTAATTATTTTACATTCTTTTAAAAACATCTTCAAATAGCATGTAATCTATACAATAAAGAAAATTTTAACTCGAACCACATTTCAAATATTAAGATCACTGATGTTAAACATTTATATCCTAACACTATTTTAACAATTATAAACTGTCATACACTCAAGTTACTGAAGAATACTACGAATCAGTGGACATGATCTTTATTTATAAACAGAACAAGTTATGTATTTATCATCGGTTTTAACTAGTATCCGGATTTTACCTGTTAAATCTTGTATTGCCAAATTTCAGTTTATACAAATGGAAAACATTCCTAATTTGAATAAAAAAAAGTATTACTGTCAACACAAATTATTAATATATTAATAACAACAATCTTTTATAACATTTTTAGTAGGAATTCATTTATAAATTTACTACATTTCTCTTTTATTAATCAGAAATGTATTACACTAAATAATTTATAACATTACTTGATTTTTAAGCCAATTTAATATATATTTCTAGTTTACATAGATCTTGAATGACATTATCAATAATGATATATACATATATGTGAGATACGTTCAAGTTCCTGGAAAAAAACACAATAGGCATATAGTTACATTTTTCTGTTAACTTTCGATTAGGTTTTATCAACTGGGATTTCTTTTCCTTCTGTCTATATCCCTAACAACCATTTCGGTTTAGTATTTTCTGAATTGAATATATATATATATATATATATATATATATATATATATATATATATATATATATAAAGCGTTTTTCAATAGGGACGTAATTTTTTAAGAGGTTATATTTCACAGATGTTAAAATGAGAGTTGTATTTTTTTTACATTTGTTAAGTTTTGACACTGTCATTTCTAATTATGGTTTTGTATACAACAAAATCAACGTACCGGAATAATATAATTTTATTATAAAAATATTCGTCCTATAAAAAGAACATTTTCTAAATTATGTGATATTTATTCTTGATATACTCGTCCATCTGAATCAACAATTCTTCAATTAGTGAGTAAATTTAGAGACTGGATTGGTTAAAGATAAAGAAACGCCAACACTTGTTCGTAGTGCTCGTTATAAAGAAAACATTGACTTGGTTCGTGAAAAAATGAATCAGAAGAGCAAGGAATGTGCTATTCCACGACGTTCACAGCAATTGGACCTTTCGCAGACGACCACATGGCGTATTTTGCATAAGGATTTATTGCTAAATGCTTGTAAAGTTCGATTAACACAAGATTTGAAGCCAACAGACCAGTCACTGTGTCGGAGATTTATTAATTGGATACTAGAAAATACGGTTTTTATGAAAGTCATCTTTAGTGACGAGTCTCATTTCGAACTCTCTGGCTACGTTTAACAAGCAAAACTGCCGAATCTGGAGTGGAGAAAATCCGAAGGTGATCGTTGAGAAGTCACTGCATACAGAAAGAGTGACTGTTTGGTACGGTCGAGTTGTTGGTCCTTACTTTTTTGAGAATCAGGCTGGTAAAACGATCACTGTGAATGGAGAAAGATACCGAAACATGATAACCATTTTTTTGTGGACAGAATTGGATGATATTGATCTGGAGGACATGTGGTTCTTGTACGACGGTGTAACAAACCGCACAGTTAGCGAAACAATTGATTTACTGGGGACGAAATTTTCCAGAAATAGAGACATTAATTGGCCACCGAGATCCTGCGATTTAACACCACTGAACTACTTTCTCTGGTGTTATGTTCAAGGGCAGGTGTATGCCAACAATCCTAAAACAATTTCCGACGTGAAAGATGAAATCCGAAGAGCAGTTGGTGAGATAGAGCGCCAGATATGTAGGGATGTTATTGAAAATTTTAACAAAACAATGGCTACTTGTCAGAAAGTACCCGGCGATCACTCTCATGATATTATTTTTCATTTATAAATGGCATAGTCTCAACTATTACTTACAATAAAAAAAACTTGAAATTTTAGCGCAAATTCTGTTTTATTTCAAATTAAAAAATTGCGTCCTTATTGGAAAACCCTATATATATATATATATATATATATATATATATATATATATATAAACATATATTAGGAGGCTTTTCCCCCTGATCGCTGCACTCACCAACCCTAGGGTTCGCTGCGCTCGCCCACTTGACAATTATAAGGATATCGTGTAACGGAATGAAACAATAAACATATTTGGGTATCATAGAAGCCATGTCTTAAATAAATAAGTCGACGCCATGGATTTATTTATTTATAATATATATATATATATATATATATATATATATATATATATATATATATATATATATATATATACGCATACACATAGTATGTTTATATAAACATTTTCACAGATAATTATTTTTTGCAACATGTATTTTATAGTATTTTGTGGATAATTTTGATTTATATATATATATATATATACATATTTGTACGAACATACAAATGTAATCTCTAGATTATTTGTTTTAAAACAAATACAACTTTTTTATTTTGATAAGAAAGTGTCAGCCAATTTATTCTGTTTTAATCTTTTCATACCCACTCGTAATAAAATGAAGTTTTACTGTTTGATATCTGTATTTTTTTTACATACTACACCAGTGTATAGACAGGTATATATATATATATATATATATATATATATATATATATATATATATATATATATATATATATATATATGCATATATATATATGCATATATATATATGCATATATATATACACATACATATATAGGTGCGTGTACATTTTTAATCTACATCGATTTTCCCCGAATCATGACTCATTTAATATACAGATAAAGTAAATCATATGCTAATAAACGAAACACGAGTATACGAAATAATAGACACACACACACCATACGAACAGTATTTCAAGGTTGACGATATCAATTTGAGCACCTATTTCAAGGTCTGGCTGGATCAACAATAATAAAAAAAACTTGTCCTACGACAACAATTTCGAAGCACGCATGATGATGAATCATTGCGCTTCTGTACAAACATTGATAAATAAAAATAAACGAAAACGAAATTTCGAACGTCGTACGTTCCACGTCCACGCGGGGACGATATTCGGATTCGATGTTTCAGATACAAAACGTACGACACAAATAACGATTAATGGATGTTTTTGAGTGAATTATAAACCTATTTGTTTGTGGACACGTCAGGTGATTTTTTTTTTACTTCGAACTCACAGGATTGTAATCAGAGATTTTATAAGTTTACATACAAGTTAAAAGAGAAACAGATATACGAATCAATAAAATATTCACTGTGGGTTAAATAAAGAATGAACCGAGAACGAAAGAAATATTAAAATAAATAGAAACACGCTGACGTTAATATTAGAAATATTTCAGCATGTTTTTGCCAGAAGATAATACGAAAATAGACATTTTTATTTCAATTACATATTTTGTATATTATACACTCTATTGAAAAAAATAAACAGTTTATGTAAAAATGTAATTATGAATACACAAATTCAGTTCGAGATTAGAGTTCTGTTCGAACACCAAGTTACTGAACTATTTTAAGAGATTTATTGTGCAATGAAAACACATTGATATAAAGTCATCCGGTCATAAATATACAACATATCTAATGAGAATGATGACTTCGAATTTCGTGTCAATAAATTAGAATCTCGATACCTGCAAACATTTTTAATTCACAAATGATGTTTGCAATACTGTATACATTACTGAATTTAAATTTTAAATAATCAGTATCAAGAAAAATATGTTATACAAGTTCCTTAACATTACAATGGTGTCGAATTTCTAACGATTTAATAAGTCATTTACAGAAACTGACAATAAATTAGCATTTTAATGTCAAAAGAAACAAAGACATGAAATGTTTGATACCACATATTTTTATGTGACTATCTTTTATACTCTGCAATGACTAAGTTAAAAGAAAATCATAAGAAATATGACAAAGACAAGACAAGATTGGTGACCCGTAAGATTTATGGATAGTTGAGAAGATATGCACGATGATCCGAGATCTGTCTCATTACAAAACCATAAAAACATTTAAAATATATTAAATTTGGTTCGCAGTGATCGTCGTATGACTGCTATGACAGTTGAGGTTCTAAACATGAATAAAAGAATCAATTCGCAAGTCTGTAATTTATTATTTGGAAACGAGTGAATATGGTGCTCATAATTTTGACACAACGATAGAACACACATTCTAATCGCCAGACCTCGTCGATTATGTCTTTTTTCTATTTCTAAAATTCAAACGTTGCCTAAAAAGAACTTATTTTGAAAACGTAAAACACATAAAGAATCCATTTGAGAACTATAATAATGGAAAGATCCATACGCATGTATTGTAAATATATATTTTTTAAATATTAAAAAAAACGATTAACAATTATGCTATCATCGAATCGAATAAGTTTATATGAACATTGAGAAATTTCATATCATGTCGTTTCATATCGATGTTTTTTTTAAAATATCAAAAAATTTGCACTACAGATCGGCACAAGCAGCATGCAGCGAGTGAATCTTGTTGTGACAACCCTTATACATAATTAACAAGTAACCAAACTGATAATAATTATATAGATTATATATTATGTAAAATATCACTTTCATGAAAAAGTGTAGTTTATTTTATGTTATAAAAATGAATTGCTTTCTTACTTGTTTCAGCTCCACATTAACATTTTTTTTTATTTTTTAAAACTTGAAATATTCCATACGACAACTGTTTAATATCTACAAAGTACACATTTTCTTGAAGTGCCGTAAATATAAATTATAGTATAAAACTATCCAGACTCTTGTTGAATATAAAATAACAGTCTTTGCAGTAGAATAATGGAACGTATGATTAATAACTCATCAAAATATTAATTTATGATCTTCACGAAGAACAGTAATGACAAAATATAGCGACAGCAGTGAAAAGTATGTAATTACTACAAAACTTAATGAACAAAATGATTCCATCAACTGCTAACATTCTGTATTAAACGGTCACATAAGCAAGCATCTGTGTGTATTAACACAAATGGACCGAACTAAAAAAAAAATCTCGTTTTTATTATTTCGGTTTATCATAAAATTTATAACATTTATTTATGTCATAATTAAAATAATATAAAAGTAATTTCAATTTTTTAGGATACACGGGTGAGTTTTTAACAAGCTATCTAACTTTTTTTTGAAATATTTCTTTGATTAAGAAAATATAAATTATAAATTGTATATAAATTTCAACTAAACAGGAAGATGAATGTTGTTGGACTATTCAGCCGAAGACGGCTGAATAGTCCAAACTAGTCGTGGCAAACGAAAATTCCAGTGTTTCAAAACAATTAAGCCACCAGATCAATATATAGTAAGGGTGGATAATTAAGAAGATTTTTTTAAGTGGAAACAATTATAATTATTATACTTTTTAGCATTCGTGTAATATTTTTTCAATTTTTATTATTTTTTCATTATATAGATACCTTATGAAAATAGTTTAAGGATAAGATAAAACACATTGAAAGTCTTCCACACTAACATAGCTAAATTGTACATTTATTCTCTCAGTATACGGTAGATACATCCAATGTTCATCCAGTTTCAATTTACATGCATTCACACAAAATATGGAATATTTTGAAACAGTTTTTGTTGGTTTCTGTACAAAAAACAAACATGCACACTCTTCACAATTTATAAAAGACTGTTTTCTATATTTTAGCTTAGGTAGCTAACGGAATGGCGATGAAAGGAACGAAACGATAAAGTATTGATATTAATCGTGAGTTATCGTGTCACAGTTCGGTTTTCGATACCCAAAACGTTTCACTGCCGGTCCTGTCAAATGTAAAATTACAAATTCACCTTAGACACATAGCTTTGGGCTGATGAGCAGCGCATGCAAACGCGACGAGCCAGGGGAACGACGTGGCAACCTTGCAACGCTAAATTCAGCCATGAGCCGCCCGTGTATGTAGTTCGCCGTTGTTATTGTGAGTATATAGTAAAGAAGGGGTGGTTGGGAGGAGTGATGACGACAGCGACCTTGACATTGAGACTGGATTTCATCACACCCACTCTGCGCATTCGACGCGAGCAGACTTACTCGGTTCACGTCTCACCCTCGCCGAGTACAGCAGGATTATACGCCATATTGTCGTAGTTATCGACAATGACGCCGACGCGAATATAAGTCCGTAATTTTATTATATCGCATGACTGACTGTGCAACACCCAATACAAAACTCGAACATAACGAACGAACACGTCAAATTAGTCCTCATGCGCAGATTGGATACGCAACGAAACCGCTTGTGGTGAAAGTGTACCCCTTACGTCGATCACGAGACTCATTAATACTTCAGTCAATGTCTGATAAAATGCATCATCGATTTGATACACTATATACATACATATATATATATATATATATATATATATATATATATATATATATATATATATAAATATAAACCACACATACATACATGCATACACTCCCCAAAGATTAAAAAGAAAAATTTCCCATAAAATAATCAAATTTACAACAATTCACATTTGCATTTATTATGGAATAGCAATGGTGATGTATAAGACTACATAAATATGAAGCAAAACCAAATATAAAAAGGGTTTTTCTTCACTGCTGCGACAACATCTCATTAGATACAATGATCGAAGTCTTTTATTTTAAACAAAGACCGATATTCGATTTAAATATTAGTCCAAATAAATATGATCCTGTTGTTATTTTTCTAGTTACTTTTTCAATGCATGATCCGTCTTTTTTAATATATTGACTTAAATAGACATACCTTATGACTTCTTTGATAACTTCTCTCTTTATTTTATATATATATATATATATATATATATATATATATATATATATATATAATGTGTGTGTATGTAAGTCGTATCGATATATGCATACATCAACAATTTCTAAAATTGAATTCACGTGACACACACGCTCAAATATATATTAAAACATCAAAGTGTTTTTTTCCAAGAATTATATTCTAAACTTGTTGGAAGCGAAGAAGTCTGACTTGATGACCACACTCAACAATATATTAAAAATAGTCACTTCTGGCGATTTTATTTACATTCACGGGCATGGTCAGTGCAAAGTTAATTATCATTGGCACAGAAGTGAAACGAATACATTTAGTCGACGTTGTACGAGAAATGACAGAGAACGCACTCGAAAGATTTGTTTTTGTTTGGTCTACGTATTTTTTTCGACGTCTGTTCCACCTTCTTGAAAATGTGAAAATCTGGTCGTCGAAATAACGTTAAATATTAATTAATGACGTTTTCGCATCTGCCTTGATGGCAATTGTTTAACATGTATTTAACAATCAGTTTGTAACATTTACATATTTTATAGATATGTTCGAGATTTGATTTTATATAAAAAAAACGTAAGGCTTTTATATAAAAAAACATACAATTAAATTGTTTTGCACGAAAAGTTTAACAGAACTCATGGAAACAACTTCAATAAAAATAAGAATAATCATAACTTAAGCGTATTTATAATATTCTTTACCTATTAAACGAATTGTAAAAAAATGGCTACTCCTTATTTCATTGGAAAAATAGCTAGTTTCAAAATCAAAACTTAAAATTTTGTAGATCTGTTTGATAAAAACGATATTTAGGTGAAGCAATATTGTCTTAAATACATATTAATATAATTATCTTCTTTCGCAAAAAAAAAACAATTCAATGATATAATAAATAGGAGTTTACAAAAATCACCAATTTTATTTATATAAAGGTGTAATTATGAGAGTAAAATTATTTACATACCATTTCTATTCTATAAAATTATATCTAATAAAATTAATATTTTTTTCTTTATATTTTATCAATTTCATCTTTATTACACTTTTATATTATGTATATATATATATATATATATATATATATATATATATATATATATTTACATATATATATATATATATATATATATATATATATATATATATACCCTTTCAATGTATACAATAGAAGCAAATACATTACAGGAAATTGACTTCCTGAAAGCAAATTTGGTGAACTACTTTTTGTTACAACGTTACCGTGAAAAATGATTCATTAAAAATAGAAATTCATATTATTATGCAAATGAAAATAACATATACTTCAAATAATTTTCTAGCTATTAATAATATACATATACTTTTTAGAAATAATCCATCATTGTACCAAAAGCACAAAAATAATGTCATTATGATATAAAAAAATATACAAAATAGAATAAAAGTAAATTAGAATTATATAAATATATGAAATTATAAATAATATTAAAAAAATTATATGGAACGGAACATATATATATATATATAAAATACATACACCAGGCGGATATAATATAACCCATAAACTCGATATAAGATTAATTGTGGTATTGTTGATTGTACATGATTGTACAGCTAACAAGTGTTTAAACAACACATAAGATTCTTGCAAAGTTTCAAGTATGAAAATAAATCTCAGTAGTAAATTTGGATCGATAAAAGTGGTATACACAACTTTTCGAATTTTTTATAAGACTATCTGTATCTCACTTTTCAACAAAAAAAAAACATATATTGTTAATAGCTGGGAACCAGACTTATTTATTCTAAATACGTTTTCCTTCTTACATTAAAGTCCAAAGTGCACTGAAATGAACACTCGTCATTAACATGGAATAAAAAAAATTGTAGTAAATGCAGTTGTAGTGTTGCAATTCAGAGTAGGGCATGTGAGCTCGCAGCAACATAAACAGCTGGATTTGTCACGTGAATAGTACCAAGGTCAACAAGCACGTGCAAAAGATAAAGAAAAGAAAAAATATTAACAAGACGTCATCTTTGTGTTTTATAAAAGTCACATTTTTAACTTAATCGAACAGAAAACTTAACATCTGCGAATCGAATTTCACGATGTTGAACATGGATTTGTTTTGTCTGAAATTCGAACAATACTTTATTAATTAAACTTGTATGCTGTTAAAGCTGCTATATACATTGCATTGAAAAAGACATTATATTACAGTATACATAATAATTATACATGACGGATTTTTAAATGCTCGTTTATATCAGCAATATGATTTTTTAACGTTTGTTATACAAATTAATCTCGTGTAGTAAAAAAAAACAATTAATGTATTACGATACAACACAGTTATCGTTAATAAACATAAATAGAAAACCTTCAAAACACTTAAGTCAATTTAATGTATTCAACAAATTTTTATGACTATTAAAAGAACTATGTGAAAAATAAAGTTTAAAAGTATCTTCTAACGAGACACAACATATTTATATATACAATTAAAAGAGATAATATTAAATTAGAAAATCGAGGAAAAAAACATATTTTAATACACATATCTAAGCATAAAAGAAAATGTATGTAATGTGGATTCGAAATTAAAATACACTAAATTGTAACAAAGCCAAACTCAATAGCATATTATACAAAATTTAGTATGATCAATACCAGACCAGACTATAATAGACGTTGACAACACATACACACAAAATGAAACGTTTTTATTAACTGAACGTTAATATAAAAGCATGTGTAAGTGAAAAAATAAACTTTATAACATGTATTACAATTGTCAAATTTATAATATTATTTTTAATTTTTTTTTTTCAATAACACATTATTTTTAAATTATGTTGAAATAACAACTAAATGAAATAATTTTCATTTATTCTTTCTTTTATTATTCTATTTAAAAATACAAAATATGTTTTTATACGCATTATATATATATATATATATATATATATATATATATATATATATATATCGTAGATTGCTTGTAAACAAAAGAAAAAAAACTATCGTTTGACGTTTGAGTCCATTACATTTCTATAATCTATATATTTTCATAAACAAATGGACAGTAATGAAGAGGTTGAAAACGAAATTGTCACAGACAATAGAAGCATTGCCTTAATAAATTCGCTTGATTTATTGATTGGTTTCACAGAGGCTCGTAAAAACGCTGAAGAAAAGAAACTGAACGCGTTCGACGAAGAGACAAAACCGTCATATTTACAACATCGTGTGTTCTTAAATAATGTCGATTCGTTTAATGGAAAGGAGATCTCGTCGTTATTATCTAAAGAAACATATTCAAGTCAGGAAAATGAACACGAAGCAGTCACCGAGGAAGAAGTCGAAAATGTCGAGACGACTGAAAAAAACACGAGTAAACCACTTCCAGTAAAAACTACGAATTTCGAAGTTATAGGTGAGTGTGAAAGTGTAGTAGTTTTTAATGTTTACTTATGACATTATGAAAGAGAATAAAAATGTAGAATTCGCAATTAAAAGTATGTTTTGGTGCAAAACAATTATTTTTTAAATGAACGATTACCGAAGCGTATGACTTGGAAGGAATAGTTCATAATGAACTTATTGAGACGAATAAAACAAAAATGTACAAAAAAGGAATTTTGAGACCCGGCTGCGATATAAATTTGTTACAACACGATAATCAAAAAGCTCACCGCAACTATGAACTGGTATTAACATTCGCTTACAGATCATATTTAACTCCCTCTTACTGACCCACTCTTCTAAAGTTAAGAGAACATCTCAAAGATTAACACTTCTTTATCTTATTTGATTTAGAATTTATAGACAACGAGGCTGCATGTACATTAATTTTGCATTAAATAACTAATGCTTTTACATGCTATTTTTAATTTTAATAAAAATATTTTTTCCAGGCACTGTCAGTGATGAACGTGTAAAGTTATTAGATAATGTTAAAGAGATTATAGAATTTAATCAAAGCGAGTTATTCATCGATACGCTTTTAGATTGTGGATACATAATTTACGATATTACATCGGACAGTAACCAAGTTCAAGTGGCCGACTGGGTATTACAATGTATCGAACAAAGAATTCGACAAAAACAAGACGAGGCGAATAAAATACCGAACAAATTAAACGAAAAGCATGTATTTATTCTTCTATCTACTGTAATGACATGGTCGAGAACGAAACCTATGGATCCAGACGATCCAGAAGTACCGTTCGTCGATACAGACTATAAAAAACGACGAGCGCATCCCAACTATAAAGCCCATATACAACTGGAAAAGAAAGCAGTAAAAATTGGTAAAATGTTTGACAAATTCAAAACTACCGTGATATGTTCTGGAATTGTATACGGTAAGGAAGAACACGATCTTCATCCTTTATTTAAATTGGCGTGGCTCGGAGAACCATTTATGCCTATCTTTTCGCCGGGTAACAACGAAATACCTTTGATACGTGTAACCGATTTAACTAAAATTATTCTCGAAATAATACGAAAACCGCCATCGAAAAACTACATTCTCGCAATCGAACAATCTCCGACGAAGCTTAAACAAATAATTAAAGAATTAAGTAAAACAATGGGAACTGGTAAAACGAAAATCGTTTCTAAGGAAGACGCTTTTTTGTACGACGAAATCACACAAGATGTCTACGACAAATTAACAGTGAACCTCAAAATGGAACCGGCGTACGTATTAAACGATCAACCGATACAATGGACTTCAGATCTATCCTTTGGCGAAAACATAAACGTAATATGTAAAGAATACAAAAATTGTCGAGGGTTAAAACCAGTCAAAATTTTTATTCACGGGCCACCAGCTGCTGGAAAAACTCGTCTAGCGAATGTCCTCTGCGCACATTATAAACTCCACTACATTAACATTCAAGAACGTATAAATGAAAAAATACATTACTTAAATAAAATGATAGAGAATATAAAAGAGATGGAAGAAATTAAAACGCAACAAGAAGAAACAGACGTGGAAGAAGATGCGGACGATGCGAGTCAAGAAGAACCAATTACATTTTATCAAGAAAAATTGGATGAAATCAACACAGCTATAGCAGAAAGTCCTACTGGAAAATTAGAAGATGATCTAGTCATTAAATTGATAAAAGAGAAATTATTGTCAAACGAATGCCAATGTCAGGGTTACGTCTTAGATAATTACCCAAAAACGATTGAGCAAGCAAAAGAACTGTTTGCAAAAGGCGAAGATGATGAAGTGGAAGGTGAAGTCGAAGAAGACGAAGCAACAGATAACTATAATAAAAAAATATTACCGGAATTCGCAGTAAGCTTACAAGCAACTGACGAATTTCTATGCGAAAGAGTAATGTATTTACCGGAAAAAGACGTTCAAGGTACCCGTTACGCTGAAAATGAAATGATTAGACGATTACTTCTATTTAGAGAATTAAACACGGAAGATAATTCAGTTCTGATCTACTTTGACGAAATAGAAATCCATCCGATCATATTGTCAGTAATGGAGAACGACGACGAAGATATGAGTAAAATATTTAAACTTTTAGAAGAAACAATAGGAAAACCGAGAAATTTTGGACTATCCAAAAAAGAAGCGGAGGAAAAAGCGCGTCGGGAAAAGGACGAACGTCGCGAAGCGGCGATCAAGAAAAAACTGGAGCACGAATTACGCGAACAGCTGATAAGAGAGGAACGCGAAGCGAAAATGGAAGAGTGGGCGAATTTAATGATAGATCTCAGAAAAGAGGAAAACGAAATTTTAGCGATTCAAAGCGAACCGTTACGACATTACTTGATGAAATTCGTCTTCCCTACACTAACGAAAGGTCTACTCGAGGTGGCACGCCTGCGACCGGATGACCCGATAGATTTCTTAGCTGAATTCTTATTTAAGGAAAACCCTGAAGGGCACATGTTCGATCCAGCGTACACGGAAGCTGCCGATAAGTTATACAAAATAATTAATCATATTCAGGACGTGTTAAATGAATTTCCAGTCGAAAATGATGAAAATGAAAACGATGAATGTACGGACAATGAAAAACCTTAAGCATTCTTAATTTTAAGGTTTAATCTTAAAAAATCTTAAGATTTAATTTAGTTTATAGACAAATTACACAAAAAAAAAATACAAATAAATAACATGAACACGAATAGAACATGCAGTATGTACAAAAGCATTTTCACGCCTATTTCTCACCAATTACCTAAATAATGAGAAAATGTATCAATAAAAAATATTCCATGTTTAGTAGAATTGTAATCCTTCCAATAATAGTATTTAAATAAAATAACTTTCTTTACATACATATATATATATATATATATATATATATATATATATATATATATATATATATATATATATATATGTATGTATGTATAAATTAATGCATATTATCGAGAGGCATAGAAACAATACATTGTAAGTACAAAATAAATAATGTATCAAAATCCAACGTTATTGAATTGTTTACGCACGGACAACCTAAATTCGTCTATGCTGACTTTCACTGATCTGCCTCAACAATGAAAATATAAACCGCGTTCTTATCTGCAAGCGATGCATATATCGGCATTCCTAACGGGAGTGAGTGAAATGCATATATAGATACCAATTAGCACAATATATTTCGCTCCAAATATATTACAGCTGTATTTTAATAATATAAATTATTGATCGGAGACACACTTTTCTCATTTTAAAATATCTCAGCAGGAAACATATTTGTATGTAAATCACATCTGCATTATGTAGATTACATATATATATATATATATATATATATATATATATATATATATATATATATATATATATATATATATGTATGTACACATACGCATAAACACACACACACTATGATTAATATTAACATTGCGTATTCTAAAGTTATAACTATTCGCATTCACGTCGACCTCTGTAGTTGCAAGATATTTTTAATATAATAAAGTGAGAAAAATGATAAATATTTTTTGAAAAGCAATAAACAGATATTGCATTCTATGTTTGTATGTATATATGTATATTATATCTATATATATATATATATATATATATATATATATATATATATATATATATACATACATACACACACACATATTAATTCATAGGTGGTAATCATGAAGAGAATATATAGACTGATAATTTCACTCTTAAAATTTGGAATAAAAAATTAAAATGCAAATATTTTTCTTACATACCTATCGCTTATAGAGTTAATAAGTGAACAAAGATGATAATACGAAATGTAATGTTTTTGAATTATTAACTATTTTAAGTGTATCGAACATTTTACCTGATACATGTAAGATACATAATGGATACTAAATATATTTTAATGTGTTAAATTAGTTACAAAATACAGAGATACTTGTGGAAGAAAACATTTTGTATTAATGAGAAAGGTAAAGATTTGACATTTTTTTGCAAGACAAATTTCTCCTCTCTCAAATAAACGATTTGTATCTATAACTCTGCAAAAATTCAATTTTTTGTTTATTAAGATGTTTATATGTCATTAAAAAGATTCTACTATTTTTAAAATGATAATGTATAACATTATCATTTAATTCATTCATTCATTCATTCTCTCCCTCTCTCTCTCTCTATATATATATATTGTCTGTAGTGGCAATAGATAAACAAAGTAATATATAAAGATAAAATATCTTAGAAAATTTGTTCAAAACGAGCTTTTCCAAAATATATTTGTCAATTAATTTCAAAACAATATTCTTTTTTTTTAAAAAAAAACTGTTTAACGTTCTATTTCTTACAACTCCTTGATGACGAGGAGTTCGGGCGCAAATGACCTCAGATTCCAACGCACCCTTAAACCCTAAATAACCAACCAACCAACAACAAAGAATTATAATTAACAGATCGTGTAAAATCAACAGTTAAGTTGGAAACTACGAAGTATTTGTTAAGTCATAGAATGGCTCGAGAAATATGAAGTTTTTACGTATGTATTAGTTGAATTCAAGAAGTTTGCGGATTGTACTGAAAAGGCTAGAATCATCTAAATAAGTAAAATTTTAAATTATTTATCAAAAATGTAAATGCATTCGGATGTAAATATAAACACTTGTGAATAAATATACTGTTTCCATGTTTCCTTGAAATATCTATGCACGTATTAAAAATAAGCATGGTCATACATACAAACACATACATATATATATATATATATATATATATATATATATATATATATATAAAATCAAAATTATCCACTAAAAATAAAAATGGCATGACGTCAACTTATTTATTTGGGACGAGGTTTCCATTGTACCTAAATATGTTTATCTTTCTTCTCTCTCTATATATATAAAAAAAAAATATTCACTAAAAATAAAAAAAAATCCATAAGGTCGACACTACTTTGGGACGAGGTTTCTATGATACCCAAATATGTTTATTGTTTCATTCGATTACATGTACATGCTTCTAATTGACAAGTGAGCAAACGCAGCGAGCCCGGGGGCCGACGAGCGAAGCGAGTAGGGAGAGGAACCCCCTTATATATATATATATATATATATATATATATATATATATATATATATATATATATATATAATGGAAACGATACACAATAAATAATTTATTCGATCATATAAGAATATTTTACGAAATTAAAATATAAAAATAAATTTCGTTTGTCGTTAGAGTACATTTTATTTTCATAGAATGAATTAGTTATAGTGTTTACCTTTTTATTATGTAGTCAAAATCTCGCATAAAATTATCACCTTCTTGTATTTAACAAGAATGGATTTCGACTTTACTTACTTAAAATGTACCTTTTTATACTTGCATTATTCTATTACAATGGTAATATATATATATATATATATATATATATATATATATATATATATATATATATATATATATATATATATATATATATACCACTTATCTACATAAAATGTGGATAATATTTATTAAAGGAAATGGAAAGGTCCGAAAATCAGTTGTTTGTTTAATTTTTTTTACTTATAATAAGAAAATTATCTTATTTAATACAATAATTGAGATTCACATCTACTTTATTACTGCAAATGTATTAATAAAAAAATCTTGTTTGTGATGTTAATTTATTTGTAAAAGTAACAAATCACAATTAACTGGATTCACGACTTACTGAAGAAATATAAAAAATAAAATAAATAAATACGTAGATTATAGTGTTGTACTATATATATATATATATATATATATATATATATATATATATATATATATATATATATATATATATACACAAATTATGCAACAAAAATCAACTTGTTTTTCTTGGAAATGTGTTTTATTTCATTATATGGAAATAATATTTAATTTATTTTTAATTTTACTGAATTGAAACAATTATATTCTTAATTTTATCATATGGAAACAATATTACATTATAATTGGCAATTATTAAAATAATAATAGAAGTAAAATAGAATATAAACTTATACTTTCTACCTATTTTAGATACATTCATGTTTGTTCATGTGGAAAATAAAATACGGTTTAAAATATTAAATCAATTCATTATTTCGAAGCGCCCTAAGAACCCCCATTTAATGAAATATTTAATAGGTTTACAGCTTTTCAACATTTAATAGAATCGTATCAACTCGTTTTTCTAATTTAAAAGTTATACATTTTACAAAATCCACATTACTACACTTATTATGATACAATAAAAAAAAAATGATCTTAATTCACATTGAAGAAAACGTACTGTAGAACTACTGATGTTTTAAATCATTCAATTTGCTTTCATAAGTGAAACAAATAGTACTTAATAGTATTTGATGTAGATATATTATAGAAGATCAATATATTAAAATAAATTAAACTTGTCCTATTAGTCTTATAACGATGTTGTCGTCTATAAATATACAGCCATTAAAAGTACATCAGATAAAACATGACCATACAATATATATATATATATATATATATATATATATATATATATATATATAAATATATTTATATATATATATATATATATATATATATATATTTATATACAGTCGTTTTAAGAATTAAATAAGTAAAAAAAACTTAAATTCAATTATTACATAGTTTTTGTTTCTTGTAAATAAAATTTTACATTGAAAAATTTTCAAAATTTTACTTGATTCTTTAAAATGTTTTTATGATTATCATATATGTATATATATATATATATATATATATATATATATATATATACACATCTTAATGAAAAATCACATTTTTATAAGAAATAATGAATGAACAGTTTCAGTTTATTAAATAAAAATGTAAATGCATAAAATATATTTAATACATACAACGTCTTGCATCCAGGTATCCATATCGAATCTGTGTATAAATAATTCGCGTTTAAAATATTTGTATACAAATATGGTGCAAAAGAACAACAATGAGTAGTCAAACGAAATCACATCATAAACAAAACCACAATACATTAACTATCACAAGATTAAAATAAGAATAATAATATTAATTTTGTCGAATGTACTCCGGGGTTATTTATTTATTATACAATGTAGATAAACACTATTTGTAAACACACATGGAGTAAAATATATATATATATATATAGTAAATAAAGTCACACTATTTTCGGCAAGTATCAGTAATGTTATGTTCTAAATTACGTACAAAAGACGAACAGATTATTGTGAGACATGCAAGACAGAAAGTCGCATATTTTTCAATAAAATATTTTTGCGGCAACCGCGAAGAAGGTAAATGCGTTATCAGCCGAACAGAATGACTCGCGGTTACCAACTGAGGACCACGTGTAAACCGGCACTTGGCAATGTGAGTGTGTAGTGGATCAACACAATCGCGGTATAAGAACATGCGAGATCGTTTCTGCTCGGCGAGCCTCGGCTTACATTTATTCCTTATACTGATTAATAAATACATTGTTGCGGCATATATTATATGAAAATAGATAAAATGCGATCCATTTCTTACATACAATTCAACAAAATTAAATTTGTGTCCTTCTATAGACAGATAAGGAATCTTAATGACAAAAATAATAAATTATGAAAATGAAAATAGTATCTATGTATTTTTACAACATACACAGCCCAATAACAGATACTTATACAGAACTAAAAAAAAAAAAAAAAAAAACAAACAAAAAACATTTAACTATCAGAATTTAAAACCGTGACAGTAAAAATACTGGAAAGGCAAGAGATAAGTACATTGATACAGACATAGTAGAAATAAGAAATAGGAAAACAATACACTACTCAAACATATTTTAATTAGAATAGGCCCACTTCAAACTTTTACTGAATTCTTCATTGAAAAAATAGCACTAAAGCGGAATTATTTTTAAAAACATTCGTTTGTTAAATATATATTATTTTATTATATTTATCTAGTTTTTCTTGAACTACTACTTGTATTCGGGATTTAATATTCATAGATAATTTTATTTTAAAACAATTCAGGCACAAGAGTTAGATTTTTCACATTTCTAAAATAGATACTAGATACTTCACTCGTTTTCTGTCAACTCTTTAATAAAATAATATATGATATTCAATAATACTAAGCAATATTCTGCAAATAAAAAAATACAATGAGAATACTGTGACTAACTATATATATATATATATATATATATATATATATATATATATATATATATATATATATATATGAGTATCATAAGTGTTAGAATTAACATAAACGATAACATAACGATTATATTAACAAATTAAAATATTTAATATTTACAATTTACTATACTGCTAACTCTGTGCTAACTGAATAAAATAGTTGTAATTATTCTATATTTAAAATCAAACGTATAAAAAAATAGTTAAGGCATTACCATTAAACCGGCTCATAAAAATATTATCAATAAAACACTATATAAATCTATACTTTATACATGATACTTTATCTATGATATAAATTAACAGGGTTGTTATGGAAACAGCATAAATAATTATACATAAATAAATAACTGGATCTTTCGTAGCTAAAACCACTAGATATTTTAATTCACAAAAAAATAACAATTTATTCTATAAGTATAATGAGTGAATCTGATACAAGATGAAATCATATAATAAAGGCACCTCTTGAAAGAAACTCTTATTATAACTTACATGCACTAATTTTCATCTTTCGTTATTGTGTATCAGGCGTGCCAAAATCGGTAAGAATTTTATCGAGAATAACAAAAATTCATGTGGGTTTCTAGATAATAAATATGCAAATAGGCGTTTTTATCAAGAAGTTCCTTAACTTTTAACTTACTTATTAATATCATTACGATTATGAAAAATAGGTATTAACTTGAGAAACAAATACTACTGAAATTGAAGACAACTAAAGATCAGTTCCGTTGCTAAAATACATACAATTTTACATAGTTCTCATAAAAGTTAGGAATGTATGAAGAGTAAAGTACATTAATCAATCTAATAAAAAATATGTATATAAATCAATGATCACATTAATCTAATACGCTATTTATAATGTTTCAATCGTTGTAAGATGACGTAAACAATGTATTTTGCAATAATATATCGCAATATATATATATATATATATATATATATATATATATACATATACATATATATATATATATATATATATATATATATATATATATATATACACTAGTAAACTTATCTTTATTAATTTATTTACAAAACAACAATTTTCAACATCAGCAATTTAAATGTTCTGGAAGGTTTACGTTTATACCATAAAACTCGATAAACAATTTGAAAACATCTAATTTTAATCTCATATTTACTGCAACTTATAATTAAAAAGTATTTTTTAAGAAAAATATTGATATCGAGGTTATTTTTAGCCATTGTCTATTCAAAACTATTTTAAATTTTTCCAATTTGTACTATTCAGTAATATTTCTTCTTCTACATTTCTTATCACTTTTGTTACGTTTTTATCTTGTGTTCTTTGATTTATTTCTAGAACGTTTTATATTTGTAATCACTCAATCAATAATAATGGATTCTTTTATTAAATGTGAAAATACATACCAATATATCATAAAATATTACACGGAATAAAATAAAAAAAATGTGTTTTTTTTATAGAATCAAACTCCAATTTTATAGTACTACTGTTTTTCGTTGATGATGCTCCACAGATCTACACTGATAGAAATAGATTACTGGCAAAGATAAACATACTAAACAAATTTACAGTGAAGACCGACAAAGAACAACATCCTATTCCTGCAGACTGAGGATTCACCATAAAACTATTAATCTTTTTTCGCGAAAAAGATATGTTATGAAATCTAATAGGCAACCTCCTACCTAAATGAATATATATGAGAAATTCAATTCATTGATAGGGAAACAACGTGTTGTATATAGAAAAATTAGGATTTGCAAAGTGTGAGGCTAATGTCTTTAAAATGTGAAAAACCTCTTAGGAAAATGGTGATTATATATACTTATAACACACAAAGTAAATACAAGTTTCAAATCACATTACAAAATCAATCCTTACCTATTCTCTGGAAAACTAAAACAATGACTTTAGCACAGGAAACAAAAACAAATTTAACAAAGAAAATTAAAAATTTTAAAATTACCTGATTTAAATGTCACTAAAACAGCCCTATTAAAAAATATATAAAAAATTCAACTGGCCGTCAAACTAACCATGAAACATAAAACTAGCGGTATTGAATTAAAATCAACACTATCAAAAAAATCACGACATTTTTAATATTTATAACAGAGACATGAAAGTGTGGTGTATGCATGTGAATACATATGGATAAAATGTCTATATCGCAATGACGGAAACACATATTTCCTACCACAATTGAAGGTTTTTCATTTGAATTGTGGTGAATTAAGTAAAACGAAAAGTACTCTTTTTTCCTATATTTTGTCAATAAAAACAATTGTCTTTATTTTTATTTTACATGACAATTTTTCGATGTTTTAACTAATTACAGAATTCAAAAATGATACACAAAATTATTGGTGTCTTTCATAACATTTTCATATTGAAAACAAAGAAAAATGCTTAAATTTTGACAAGTTTTCTTAATTTGAATATAATTTAAAATTATAAACCAGATTAAAAACCAAAAATTGAAGAAGAAATGTGTTAGTCATAATCAAACATCCTCATGTACAATAAAAATGAAATATAAAGACTACAGAGAATATGGATTAGAAATATTAACTTAAAAAAAAATAAACTAACACAAAAATCGAATACTGAGCAGAATACAGAGCCAATATAACATCTATAATAACCTTAAAAATCTTGGAACGATTTCAAAATTCTATTTGAATTCCGTACAAGTTATCAGCAAAGAGTTTTATATATCAAATGTATATTACTTCTGCTTTATTATGCGACATTCAGACAAAATCAATTTTTGAATTACTCACGAGAAAATCTGTATACTCAATTTTGTATAAATGAAATATTATTATATGTAATAAATTCTTAACATAAATAAAATCCAAGGCCAGAGGTTCTCTTTAGATCGAAGCTACCACACTATGATTAGCTTTTTTTAATTTTTTACTAATATGCAATATTGCAATTTACTGCAAACTCTTACATATCAATTTAAAAACGAATGTTTACCCACATTCTTTAAATTTTGATTTTAATTTTATGTCTGTGATTTTATAAACATACCTAACGTAAAATTGACTATTTCATTAAATAAATCGACGTATTTAGGTTCTTTAACTTTTTTTAAGGATCGTCATGTATGACTAAAAATAAGTTGTATATCAAATTTTAAGTGAATAAGATATTGACAGTTTTCAGAACATCAGTTCAGTACTTACATTACATTTTTTATAATCATAAATTAGAATAGATGTTTTTCAAGAATTTATTTTTTTAAAAATACCCTTTGTTTTAAAATATATGAAAATGTTTCTTTTCTATACACAAATATTTCAAAATAAGATTGTGGAAGTTTGTATATGATGACTATACAGAGGGAATATATAATTGCAGTTCTTATTTCAGCAGGGAACTGTACGTGTATAATTTCATAAAAATTATAGAAAAATATGTAGTCGCCGACCTTGTCCGATCCGCATTTGAAATCGCTGTATTTACTCTAGGCAAATAATGTGCAACAGAGATATCTATACGTAAACAGAGACAAACAAAATATTAGCTGATGGCGGGACGACGGTGGTAATGTCGCGCTATATCGAGCCGGCCTTGAACTTGACAACGAACAGCGCGAGACAGCTTACAGTGGGGCGAGCGGACATCTCGCAGTGGTACTCAAAAAATGGCGCAAGGTCGTTCCACACGTCAACATTGTATGGATATTTTTTGCTAGATTATTCTTGCGGCGAATAAATTATTCATCGGTTTAATGGAAATGCGCGAAACGAAACACAACAGACGGTTTTTACAAATTGATAGAGCTGGCGAAAAAAATCATATTGATGATTACACCTGCGCGAGAATATTATAAATATTTATAATGGGCATTTTTTCAGAAATAATATAATCGTTCCAGAATCATATCCAGCTCATAAAAAATCTATTTAAAAGAAACTTAATGATATTAAATAAACCCAAAAAGTAAATAGCAAGAACAATTTTTAATATTGAATTCTAGAAGTGTATTGATGTATTAGAAAGAACAATAAAATAATAAAACAGACTAACTGCAACCTTGAAATCGCTAAAAAATACACCGACAATTTTGTTGGTGGTCGGCTAGTTTCACTTTCAGTTTCATTTCATCGAAAGTAAAAGTGAAAGTCGAGCGCGCGCACTAGTCACTTTCTTTTATCTACAGCTCTCATTTATTGAGGTCACTATAGCTGCTACTTTTATCTGTTGCTCTCATTTATTAATAATGCACATTTATATACGGGTTGCATAAATAAAATCATTTATATATATATATATATATATATATATATATATATATATATATATATATATATATATATTTATGTAATTTTTATATAATTACGAATTACATTTTTTTACAAATCGAAATAAAAGAATATTTTTAATTAATATTACGCGAGATCAAGTTCTGTATAATTTAATTATAAATATATTATATTCGATTGGATATAATTCAATCGATTCAATCAAGCATAACTAACGTAAATCAAAGAATAAAATATACACTCTCAGACAAACGCTTAGTACTTCAGGACTGCTTACTGGTAGTTTAATTGGTCTTCGACTGTTCGTTTTATTTATTAACGATCTGCTAGATCGAATTAATTTAAATTTTGTCTTTTTGACGATGACTCGTTACTTATTTACCTTTTCACCCTGTTCTCTTTGTAAATAAAAATTGTAATTATTGACTCGTGCAAATATTTATCATAGGATAGCTTCTCCTTTTTTTGGAAAAAATATCATGCATTGAAAATTAAGTAAGAAAATGATAAAAACTTAGTTCGTCAATGTTCTATCTTTCAAACGTCTAAAATGAGCTACATTGCTATATACTGAAAACACTGTCTACTTGAATCATTTTTTTTTTAAATAGATTGAGGAAAAAACTTAATTACTTTATCCTTTTTCAAGATCCTCTTATCTTACGTATTTACGATCAATCGTTCTTTATATATAATAAAACCCCACACTTCTCGTCACTTTGTCCTGGAGACAAAGTCCATGGTGACGAAAAATGTTTGCTTTGTCAGCTCATAGGTTTCAAGTTTAATTCATTAAGATTCGTTCTTATGAATTTTTTGTTTAAATATATTATGTTGTAAAAACCAATAAACTGTTTTTTCGTTCTATTTTCCCGTCAATTTTGACGGATTATCTACTAGTATTAATATTTTCCTCTTTGACATGATTTATCAATTTGCTAACGTTGATATTAGTTTTTTAAACGACATTCGTTCAAATAAAAAAATATTAATAGTATTGTCTACAGTTGTATAAAATATATTGTATTTTTATATTGAGAAATAGATAAAAACCTATACGAAAAAATTAAAATAGTCAATGGCAATTTTCAGATAAAATACTCAATTCATAGTTTAAATAATTTTATCACTACTTTCTGCCGATTGCAGTCTAGAATCAAATATATGTTCATTTTAATTATGCACCATGTTCCATTCAAAATATCGATTATCGCATTTACAATCGACCAATTTAAATATTTTCTATTAAATGTTGACATAGCTATCGTAGGCTTACACACATCAGCTTATATATTAATTTGGACCGGCACCGATCGATATAACACACATTGCAAGTCGTGAACATAAATGTACACAGGAACTGCAACCGTGTTCGAAATATGCGATGAGATTTGTATAAATGAAAAAATAGCTCTTAATGAATATATATATATATATATATATATATATATATATATATATGACATATAAATCTAACTAAAAATCTAACATTTTAATACAATCCGTATTTATAAAAAAAGTATTTGAAATGAGTATAAAATATATTTATTTAAATATACAAATTATTTACTAGTATTTTCAATTGTAATATACACAACGATATACTTATTATGTTTTAAGTACTTTTTTTAATAAATATTCAACAATGTTCATTATATTATTTGAAAATCATAGAATAACCTGAATAAAAATACATTCAGTCATTATAATTTAATGGACTTTTATATCGAAAAAGTAAAAAAGCGGATTCTTGAAGACACTTATTTTTTAATATATATATATATAAATAATAATAATAACAATGGCCCAATAGTCATCTAGTGAAAGTTTATTTCCATTACATTTTTTTATTAGCTATATTTTTCAGTCATAAATAATACCTGAAGAATGAGAAATAAACATATACACAAAAATCTATGAGCACAAACAATTATTGGATTTTATTTTGCTAATTCACATTTATAATATCTAAACGCAATGAAAATATTTTTTGAATAGAATGCAACAAGTGAAAGAATGATCCAGATGTTCAGTACTCATTTTCAGGAAAAACAGTCTATTAGCGACTTTCATCAAATTAAACGGCAGTGATAAAGTAGTTTTTCCAAACATCACTGAGTCTATTTAAGAAAATATTAACGAATATCAAATAAGAAAGAATGCAATAGTAAGAAATTCGATATAAAGGATAATGAAGAAACATTTGCAAATGTTTCCTTATATGATTCAAATGGGAAGCTAAATTTTACAATAGAATACAATACAGTTAAAACGATTTTGGAAACCACATAATTTTCAGATTTGAAGATGTAAATTGGTCTTAAAATTCACTTTTTTTTATCAGTAACAGACTTTTTTAGCAGTTCATTTAAAATGCATATAAATGTTAATAAGTTCGAAAAACTTGCACAACTTACAAACATTTGCATAAAAATTGAAACGCTTGATACAGAGGTCTTGATGTTTTTAATAGGCAATTTCGTGATTAGTCCATTAATGTAAAGAAGCAGATGATGGACATTTTTATGCAACATAATTCATAAATGTACAAAACTCCATAAATTTGAATAATATTTGAAATTTAAATAACTGATTTGTTACAGTTAAAAAGTTGTAGAAAAAAACTCATTCAACAACTATTGGACCATTTAAGTGTAATATATATATATATAAACATTAAAATGTCAATTCTTTTTAAAAATTAATACATTATTCTATACAATATATCTACTTACTCTCTATTGGTATGTAATTTTTAGAAGTTTCAACTGAAAAAAATGGTAATAAAAAATAGATTATAGGAAAATAGATTAAACAAACCCCTTTATAATTTTATATTAAAATAATAACTTGTATATTAATCTACCTTATATACATATATATATATATATATATATAAAATGTATATATATACATTATGTATGTAGCTGTAAACACAAATACATATTGATATATTTTCTGATTTTTTAAGTGCTAACATTTTAATTCATATTTTTTATTATTGATTTATGTCATTTTCGATTTTAATAAAATGTTAATAAAAATTTATATTTTAAAATTGAATTTTTTATAGTTTGATCTATAATCATGTGTAAATGCACATGTCAATGAAAATACTTAGATGTATTTATACATTACAAACATATATTGACAGGTAACAAATGGAATTATTTTAATATTCTCTGATCCATTAATTCGAAGAATTAAGGAAATCTGACTATGTACAATAATTAATGGACAAAACAATTTTAATTCCATTTACATCAAATTAAATTCAATTTGTCAAATTCAAAATTTTTTTTAATTTAATTTTTATTTATATACTTGAAACATATATAAGTCTACATATATATATATATATATATATATATATATATATATATATATATATATATATATATATATATATATATATATATATATATATATATATATATATATATATATATATATATATTACATTAAAAATTATAACCTGATTGCAATAGAAAGTGATTGTGTAATTTAGGACATATATACCATCGTCTCAAAGGATATAATTATATAAATAGAATTTAAAAACCCCATACCTTTTGTATGATGTAATCTGGACAGAAATATTTATTAATCACTACGGTTTTTTAATAAAAAATAATAATTACTTAATCAGTACACATTCACATAATAAACAGGTAACCATGTTTTATTCTTTTTACCAGCTGAGCCATTGAGTGAGTCAGGAAACAAACCTTTTGTCATTATTTTAATATTCAAAAATATTAATACATAAATACGATTCTGGAGGCAGAAAATCTTTAAGAATGTGGTTTTTCTTATAGATTTTTATTAATTGCCTGAAATTAAAAATTACATCAAGTACTCAATAAACCACTATTCAAATGAAATAAAATAAATATATTTGAAAATTTCAGAGCATGAAAATGGAGAGTACATATATTGGAAATGTTCTGGATATAATGGATATAAGGAATTTTGTTTTCATTTTTCTATTGTACATTTTATAATGAGCCATGTACAAAAGAAGTGATTTGAATGTTATATCCAATGTTAAAAAAAGTATTTATGATTTATTTAGTTAGTACTAGAATATAAGTGAATATTTCCCATCATCTCTAGCTATAAAATAACATTCTTTTCTATATTTCAGTTTTTGCATTAATTATTTACAATACTCACAATACTTTCCAATACACGGTTTTCATCATAAAACCCACTTATATTTTAGTATTACAGAAAAATTACACTTTAATTATGTCATCACAATAATAATTAAAAATAATATTTATTTATAATAAATAAAATACATTCAAGACCATTTAAAGTTTACAGTATACAATCACAAGATAGAATGTGTGTTCAAAATTTATTTTTATCATGAGTATATGATAATTTGATTAAGTTATCAATATATTGCTTTTTATAAACAGAAGTATTTACTGGTAAAAACGTTTAATAAATTTTATATTATTTTAACTTCGGTGATATAAAAGTACAAGATGCATGTATTTTTTATTTTATTATGTCTGATACTCAAAATTTACAGTTTACATGCAGGTTTAATAAAACAAAACACAAACAATATCCAAACAATGGTTTCCAAACAACTATTACTTTGAATTTGATTTTTGTTTAATACTACATTAAAACATACAAGATTTATTTTGAATTTTTACCAAGTATTCAACATTTTTATAGTATATGATATCAAAACTAACCAGTTAAAATATGAAATATTTTTTATTTAAAATAACTCAAAATTTACAATCAATTGTTATTTCACTCAAATAATTCAACAATGGAAAAATTATAAACAAACAGATCTGTACAAAAAGGGCTTTTTTAAAAATTAAATGTTTGGAAACCAATATATATATAATAAAAAGAATAAAATTATTCTTGTATTAAATCTAGCAAAGTATATTAATATATTTGAATTTTTAAATAAACATACATTTATGTAATATAACAAAAGTGCTATTACTTATTTAAAAAATGAAATGGCTACCATTTATATTTTTACATTTTGTAGATCAGTACATATACGTACATGTTTTGGATGTAATAAAATAAGTACTCTTAATGCATAAAAATAATATAAGACTGAAATATTAAATACATATTTATAAATTATTGTACATCTGAAAATAAAAATTAAACTATGCCTAATATCTTGATATATCAATAAAACATTTACAAAAGCTTATATGATTTTTATTTTATTCAAAAATGTATATGTGTATGTGTAAATATATATATATATATATATATATATATAAACACACCTACTCACACATACATTCACACACACAAATATATATATATATAAATATATATATATATATATATATATATATATATATATATATATATATATATATATATATATGTTTAAAATATAATTAAAACAAAAGAACTTACACTTTACAAGCAATCAATTTTCTCAAGCAACACTATTAATTCTTTAATAACAGACTCTAATAATTTTAGATTATATATTACACTATTTGTTTGAATTTTTTTACATAACGTTGCCTTTTCAGGACTAAATTCATCTTCAGTATTATCTGAAATATCTTCCAAGTCTTTTTTGTCTTTATTTTCATTATCAGATAATTTATTTACAGTTGTACACTCTACAGATTTAGATTTTTTTGGTGTATTAACATTATCTATGCTCAGTTTTGGCAAGTCAGCTGTCTTATGAATATTTTTATCGTTTTGATCTAAATCTGTATGTAAATTATCACAATCATGAGAACAACTTGCTTTAGGTTCCTTTTGGTCCACTAAATTTAATTCTGTTGACTTATCTTCATCTGCAAGGACGACTTTTCGTTTTTTTGTAGGACTGGTGCCTAGACATAAAATATAATTTTTATTTCAAGTAACTTGTTTCTATAAAATACTAAAACAACTATTAAATGGAAATTACCATCCTCTTCAAAATTTAAAAGTTCAGTCTTAATTTTCTCATTGAGCGTTTGTAAAGGGGCAACAAGACGAGCGCCTTGAGATTCTAATAATCGAGGAGCCGCACTATACACGAGTAACAATGCTCGAAGATCACCTGATAATCGTAATGCTCCGACTCGTACATCGACACTGTTTACTGTTTCAGCTAGAGAACTAACTAAGCTATCGATTAGATTACAAGTTTGATCTGTGAGTACCTGAGAAGCGACCTGAAAAAAATATTTAACTTATATTGAATAAATGCTAAATACAAAAAACTGATTTCTTGTATAACTATTTTATAAAAATAAAGTTCTATACAAACATACATACAAAAATATCAAAAACATAAAAAATAGAAGTATTTTAAATATAATTAACTGAAATTTTAAAAAGCATGTTTCTGTAATAAAATATGACATAATTCAAAAATAATTGAACTCCTTAAGCTAATGTTCAAAAACAGAATGTAATTTATCAGATTTAATAAAATTTCTAAAATATATTACCTTCGAAAAATATGCTGTCATAAACTCAAAAATAATATTGACTGTAAGAGCACTTCGCTCATCCAATAATACTGCATCTACATAATCAACAAAGTAAGTGCATGATGTAAGCATTGTCACGTACTTTCTGTCGACATGCTAAAAATATTTAAATAATACAATTAAATACAAAAAAAAACTTTATAATATATACGATGTCAATATAATGTAAATATTATGTTTTGTAGTTAGTTACTTTATATTTTTGTTATGTAACTTACAAATACTTTACATACACTATTATAGAATTAAAAAACATCCAAATATGAACATACACACATCTATTTTACAAACAAATACACACACACGCACACATTTACAGATAACTAAATAGCTTTACACTATTTTACTTTTCATAATATCTCTATGTTTTTCCAGATATTATAAATTGTTATAGTATATCTTTTATTAATTACTGAATATATAATTCATTCACTTCATTTTAAGATCAACTGATTCGCTTTTTAAGAAAATGTATTAATTTAAAAATGCTTTTTTTTACATAAGACTACTTATAAACAAAACACACATTTCTAAACACATCCAAAGTTCATACAAACAAACTTACATACAACAATTATACATACCTGTGACCTTAATATATCAAGCCATAATTTTGGAAAAAATGTGGAATGTAGCGGCACAGCTTCAAATCCTACCATGGCACTAAGTGTTACCATGACTTCACTTAAGCAATCATTATTAACAGCAACTCGACAAAGTACATCTATGAACTCATGATATGGAGCATAAAAATGTTGCAACATTTGATCATATTCCGGATCACTGCCCTACAAAAATAGACACGAAAATCATTATTGCTTAAGTTCCTCGCCATTTCGTCATATTAATTTTCAAAAGAAAATGTATACAAAATTGTTTACATTTTTACAAATAAGTAATTTCCGGATTCATATCGAAATAAATTTTCGAAAAAAAACGACATAAATCGTACAGAAGAGCCAAAAGTTCGTGGTGGAAAATAAAAAAAATGTGCATATTTGAGTATTTTCATCTTTAATAAAATATTAACAAATGTATTTTCCATCAAGATATCTAGTATCAATTTAAATCGGCAAATAGATTAAACGCATTTCGTGTACAAGGTCTAATCAAAAAGTTAAAAGTTATTTTTTATTTCAAATAATAGAGTACAAATATTCTGCTGTTTCTGTTAAAATAATCTCTTTCAAGATAATATGCATTTGCTCCAAAATCAATAATAAAAAAATACTGTTAGTTAAATCATATTTGCTGTATTTTATAGTTTTTTTTTAAAAAAAAATTAAATGTTTATAAACGATTTAGAAATGTAAATAACATTAATTAAATTCTCTTTCTGTCGCACTAAAATGTTTACCAAATGAGTCTCAAAAACTGACAGTGGCTGCTTATTTACCCTCTAATTATCTTGGTTTTGGAAGACTGTGTCAACCATTATTATGTCTTTGTTTAAGTAAATAAAAAAAAAACATATAAATCAGTATATAATCAAAGCTATAATTACTAACGATATTACACTGAAATTTATATCGTGATTTCGATAAATTATTTTTTTAATATGGCTTATAAATGTATATTATACAGAATATAAGATTTAAAAAAATAAGATTTTTTTCGGAAAAAAATGATTAATTTTTTAAACGTTTAAATCTTAAAAGATCATTGATTTTTCTAAACAGAAAAATTCGCAAAAATATCTTAGTGTCAAACGTGGTTATAGTTTGTTTTTTTTTTCAATATGTTATTCTATTTTGGGCATGTTGTATACCTAATATTCAAATATTGAAGAAATTTAATTCTTAAAATGTATTATTGAAAGAGATACTTTTAGTTTTTTGGTATTTTTACATTAATTCGGATTATCAGCTAGAATTATTTTTTTTAGTGCTCGAAAGCATTTATGATAAACAAATAATTGTGTTTTTTCTTGTAATCTTTTCAATAAATTCAATCGCATAAAACTATGAGAAATTATTACAAGTACTACTTGTTTTTTTTTTAAATAAAAAAAAACAGTAATTCACGGTTATTATCGAGTAAATAATAATCGGGCTTTTTTGTAATATAATAAGTCTTTTAATATGTGTCAGAAAAAGTGTTAATTTCATTATCATTTATCAAAATGATAAGAATAATTGTAAAAAAAGATAAAATGTATTTAAACGTATTGAATAGCAACCACCTGTAATTAATTTTCTTTTATAAACCTTACAAATATTTCGTCAAGGTTAGAGACTTAATACATACAATTTACATTAGAGTATCACACTTAAACTATGATCTTCAGACGATTTTTTTTAAATGTACCATTAAAAAAAATAGATTATCTGTTAAGCAACCTTGTGAGTCGTATAATTTTCTGTAATATAAAAGACAAAAAATTAAACGTTACTTGTTACCTCTATTACAAATTGTACGTTTGAAGTGTATTCTATATGTGAAAGTAGTTATACGCGATATCTCTCAACTGTTGTGTTATACTTTAAAATCAATCACGATGATAAAAATAATTTTATTTATTTGTATGTTTTTTACAATAAATGAAGCGATATCACTTCCTATACTCGGTTTTGGTCCATGTCCAAAATTAGAAACAGTACATGATTTTCAAATAGACAAGGTAAATTTTGATTTCTTTTAAAATGTATTAAAACATAAAGAACAACAATATAATAATATAATTTTATGCACTCATCTTGCAGTATACGGGCCTTTGGTACGAAATTGCTAGATATAAATTTACAGTGTTCGAATTAAATGGCGATTGTGTTACTGCAACCTATACACCAATAAATAACACAACTATTAAAGTTGAAAATAAGTTAATAAAATTAATATCGAATACTGAGTCTAAAATAGTCGGAACAGCATATCCAGCAGACAACAGTGGTGATGCAAAACTGAAAGTAAATTTTCCCACTGGTCGTAAGTATTTACTATCATTTAATGAATCCACGTTTATAATTTTAATATTCCGAGTTTCGAAATAGAGGACAATTAAATTTACTGTATGCTCAAAATACAATTTATTATTTTTACAATTTATTTATTATTATACAAAAAGAAGACATTATTGCGATGTTTAAAAATAGCAAGGGTTTGCCAAATTCGTATTTACAGTAATAAGTGGATTTATTTTTATTTATTTATTACATTTTTATTTATAAGGAAATTTAATAATCGAAACTTTTTTCAAGTAACTTAATCTTCAGATCCTGTATTTGATTGTATGCGCTCCTTTAACCCCAAAATAACTAATTAACTTATATTTGGTAATATACTTAATACTTTTGAAGCCGGATATATAAAATTAGGTGTTTTGTGTATATATATATATATATATATATATATATATATATATATATATATATATATATATATATATTAAATTTATACCCATTTTATAACAAAATATTATACTGTTTCTCTACAAATTTTTGTGTACACGTATAAAACAGATGCAAATATCTGCCAGTTACAAATGCAACCCTCTGCGGCGCATTGGAATAAAATGTATTAAAGCATATGAAAAAGGCATTTATTTAAAGTACAGTGCATCGATTAAAAATAGTAGGAATTTTGATAATTGTAGCATTGATTTTAAACTCTATTACACATATTAGTTTATTTTTCTCTATATATATATATATATATATATATATATATATATATATATATATATATATAAACATTTTTTATAGTGAGAGACACGACGGCGTTCGCCGTAAAACGGAAATCTGCCTGGGGATATTAAAAATTAACTAATTTGTTTATTGTACTTCCTTAAATCACTGTTCTAGTTTACTTATACTATAGTCGTTTTCAACATCTTTAATGACTTTCATTTCATGACTGAAATTTAACAATCTACCTAAAGATAACAGAAATACTGATCCCGATTGTAACAAGAATAAATAAGAATTATGATCATGATAAGATTAATTACAATAGATTTTTAGATAAAGAAATCACAAAATATAACTACTGTATTAATTAAATATTCAAAAAATCTTTCTAAGTAAAATATTATAATATTTAAAATATCTGTACTCATAAGTGTATAATTGTTACTAATTTTCCATCTGATTTTTAAATGATAAATACGTATTACAAAAAATTTACATAAACAAGAATCAACACACTATATTTAATTTGTACACTTAATATTTTTTAGTTAACCAAACGTCTAACTATTGGGTATTGGGGACAGATTATGATAATTGGGCAGTCGTTTGGTCCTGTGAAGAATATCTGAATGAAACATTCGCACTTGTACATTTCAGTTAGTATTTTATTAACAGAATAGTTTTAAAATATTAAAATATGTTTTTCTAATCTTATACTTATTAACAGATCTATCATGGCTATTATCGCGACAGAAAACATTAAGTGAAAATTCAAACACAGCTATTAAAGAAATTATGGCTAAAAACAATCTTAATATAATAAATTACCGCTACACAGAACAAGTGAAGTGTCCAAGCAGAAACTGACATCAAATAAAAAATGTAATAAATCAATAGAGAAATAAAAGTTGAGAATTTAAAATAAGTGCACTGATAGTGACTAATTTTATTTACTTTTCCCTTTAAATTACTTGAGTTCATATCATCTTAAAAAATAATGTAATTTTAGATTATTTGCATTTATCAAACTACAAAAAAATTAAATTTTCAGAATACAAAATGAAAATTTTAACACATTTAAGTAAAATTTTATGTAAACGTAAAAACCTTTGTTTTGAGAGATCCTAAACAAATGCACTTTAACAAACACTGTTAAATTACTGGGTATTAATGCTACACCAAATGCATATGCCTGTAAATTGACTTAGGCGATTCTGAACCAGTATTACATTGGCAGTAAAAGTGTTAACAAAAAAGCTTTGTCTCCTATTCTAAAAATATATATATATAAATATTTTATATGTATGTATGTATGTACGTATGAATATATATATATATATTGGAAGGTAAATGCAAAATAAAAATGAAACAATAAAAAATATGAAAAATAAATGTCTATTCTATTCATAAACAATGTGAGTGTTACAACACATGGTTCAGATGTATAAAGATAGCTATTGACTTCAAATGCCGTAAAACAGTTATAAAAACACACACGCATCTAACTAAAATATTTGCAATTCAATAATTGCAACTATTTACTCTTTAGTGCTCACTCTCAGTATATATAAGATACTATTTCTTAAATAAATATATATATATATATATATGAGAGAGAGTGATTCAACTTAAGCTTTCACACGAAGGTATTAAAAAAAATATGTTATACTCCAGTTAGTATTTAAGTTCAATTGCATTTTAGTATTGAATTAAACTAAAATACTAAATAAAAAATAACATGACTTTTCTTGACCTCTGGACCCCCTTTTAATACTTCCATACGGAAGCCTAAATTGAATCACCTATACATACATACATCATACATATATATGTATGTATATATATATATATATATATTTATGTGTGTGTGTGTGTGTGTAATAAAAGTGTTAAATTTTAAAATATCTTGAAGAATTTACATGATTAATCAGTTTTTCATCAACTATTTTAATAAAATATATTTATTCAAAACACTTTCATCATCATTTTAAATTTAATTTTTAGTTAATAATTAAATATGTCAAGTGTTATACACGAACTGAATAGAATAACAGACAAAATAAAATTATATAAAAATATATTCATTTTAAAATTAAAATACTAATAAAAATTACATGTGACATTTTTAGAAAACTTCAATGTTTCTTAAGTATATTATTATAGCATGTAATTATTGTTATCTATAGAAATAAGATGTAATAATAAGATTAATAGAGTTTTCTTCATTATATTTGAATTATATCAAATTGAAAAATAAAATTTGTTACCTAAATTCACTAACAATCATAAACTACAAAAATGGACATGCAAATGATTTCAAAATAAACAGAATCAATTTTTAATCTACTTAAAAAGTATAATAAATTTTACAAAGTTATAAAAAGCTTAATAAAAATATTAGTAATTTTTTTATTTTGATTTATGAAAAAAAAATAGTGTTTACTTACCTTTGTTAATTCAAGTTGATTATGAGGAACTGCCATTTGTACCATAGGTCTTAATGGCCGTGCTGCTTTGATTGTAGAAGTAGGAGGATTAACTCCTCGTCTTGGGTAATAAGGACCTAATGGTACAGCATTATGTGTATCTTGAAATGCAGCATGACAATGTGACAACAATGGTACTAATACTTGTAGGGCTTCTCCTGGTGCTAAGAGAACCAACTCTTTTAAAATATCTGAAATATTTAAAAACACTCATGTATTATATACATACGTAGATTACACGTATTTTTGAAAACATACCGATACAAAGAGATCGCATTTCAGCAGGATTGTAAGTATTAAGCAGTGTTGCAAGTTTTCTCAATGCATCAAGCCAGTCTTTACATGAAAATAAAAGTGCTCTATTGCCAGCAACATCACCTGTTCCACTACGACTTTGACGAAAACAACGGACAAGTTCTAAACAAAGGGCCAACAATTCCAATAATTCTCCAGACACTTGACAAGCAGTTGCTTCATGATACATTACGTGCAAAGTAACTAGCGACTGAAAAAATTATATAAATATATATAATATAGATTAATAACAATAATCATCATTGAAAAATAAAAGCAACTTTTACCTCGAAGACTAATTGTAAACCACCATTATAAACGATATATAATCTATCATCATCACTATCAATTAAAACTCGAAATGCAGTTATAACTGTCGCCCAACCAGTTCTTCCGTCTAGACACTAAAATACATCATTTTCAAATCATTGATTATTTCAAATTTTAATTTATTTTTACAGTACATATATTTAAACTATTCAAATTAATATATATTTATTTAATACAAAAAAAAGCATTTTACCTGTAAATAAGCTGATAAAGTACTACGTCTGAATGCATTAATTTCTCGTATATCCTGTTCTGAGGAATCTGAATGTTTTGCTACAAATAACTGCATTAATTTAAATAACTCATCTACTGCCTAAAAACAATATAAAAGTAAACTTGAAACAAATAAGTACACATTATACATTATAATCTTGATTTTTTTACCGTAGTATACTGTGTAGGATGAGGAGTTATGTTTTTGAATGCCCATTGTAAATTTTGATGAGATGCAAGATGCCTTGTGAATGTTCGTGACTGAAGGCAACATAAACGTAACAAACCATAATATGCAGGAAGCATGGCACGATTAAACAAAACTACTTCCTGATCATCATGATCAGCTCTGTAAAGATATATATATATATATACATCGTGTATGAATATACACATATAGTCATGTAATATACTCACAGTATATAGTTAAAAGCAATATTTTTTGTAACATGTGCGTTATGTAATATCAACTGAACATTTTCTGGGCAATCAGTACAAACATGATGCCAAAACACAAGTAAAGCTTGTTTATTATGATGTGCTGGTACTGAAGGCTCTGATAACTTTGGATGAAATAAATGCCATAAAGCCATAAAATGTTGCCCAAACTGAAAAAAAATTATCATATTTATAAATTCATATAATACATACATATAAATACGTCTATATTAATAAATTTACCATGAGCTTTTCAGTTCTAGATACAACACAATAAGTGAGTAATGCAAAATAGGCAGTCAGTTTTGTTGTTCCATGTGTTTGAATATCAGTGTAATGTTTTGCAGCACCAAGTAATCGCAACAAACTTGTATAAACCTGATGTAAAACAACCTGTGCTTCAGGAGTTAATAACGCTTCTCCTCTACCTCCTCTTGATCTGTATCCTTGTCGAAAATTAGAACTCGGGACAAGAGATACCAACAAAAATGCAGCAGCTAATATAACAAAAAGGGCAGAATTATTATATGTACGCATGTAGATATGTATGTATGTATATATATATATATATAAATAAAATATCTAAGGTAATTACAAACCTGATCGAACTCGTTGGTTAGAATGTGCAATTAAAAAATGTTCCACCCATGTATCAATACTCTGAAGAACCCATTGATGTACAAGTTTACTTCTAGCAACTTGTAATGATAACCATTCAAGTGCAGAATGCGGACAACATTCAGCTGCTTCCCATACCCGCTGTAATACTAATTGTGTAAAGCATGGTAATCCAGAAGGACCCCCACTGTTGGCCGATCCTGCTCCCATTGAAATAGAATTACTTCCACCTTCCGTTAAAAGAGTTAATAATTTAAAAAACGGTTGACACGACTGAAAATTAAAAAAAATCTTGTACAAGTGTCTATTATTAATTTACATGTATATGTTAAATAAATAAAAATTACTTCAGGATGCCGACTGATCGCTTGCGATAACATGTTAACAAGTAATGTAGCTAATCTCTCATGTCCACGGCATAAAGAATGAATAAGATTTCTTGTTTGTTGCAAGTTAATATTATCTTTTATTTGTTGATATAGAAATGGAAATCCCTAAAAAATATTTATTTATATTATATATTTGTTTTAATAAAAAGTTTTAAAATGGTAAAAATTAAGTAAAACAATTCTAAAATTGAATCTATCAACGAACTTTTCCACCAGCAAGAGCATTGTAATCTTGAGTTGATAATTCAAGCTGCAAATCAGGACCACGTGACCGTTCAACAAGCATGGCTATTAAAGCAATCATTTTATCTAAGGATGCTGGTTTATATTTATCTGTAGGCAATGCTGCCACTTCTTCTTCATCATCTCCATCACTTACATCAACCTAAATATTTATATATAATTATTTATTTTGAGCTTTAAGTTCTAAGTAAATAACATACTATTTTACTTACAAAATCATGTGCTTTATGACCTAAATAAAAGTGTACCATCATGTGAATAGCATGTACTGAAATCAAAAAGCGAGTTTCTTCATCACCCATTCGACAAAACTCATAGAGAAAACCAAAATATTCTGTTAAATGTTTCAAATGAGCCTTGGCACCATGTTCCATCTAAAAATTCATATTTACAGATTACAAATAATACATGCACTGCATACACTTGCAGAGACATATTAGTATTTATATATCACTCCAAACACACAAATCACTGTTCAGAAGTATATTTATATAACTTACTAATGAGAGTAATGACTTTATAAACTTTGTAACACATGATCTATTTCCAATTTTCTCAGGATCAATCTCTGAAGTTTCATCAGAATCATCATCTTTTTCAGAATCATCATCATCGGTCAATAAATACAAACTAGCTTGACTTTGCCTAAAAAAAATGTTTTCTATTGACTAAATATTTTTCATGAAAGTAAACAAATACTATGTATTTTGATAAATTATTTACCAGACAAAGTATAAATCTTACCGAAGACGTTGAATAACATGAATACATAGCCTCTGAAACATTTGTCGCACCATTTGGTTTGGACACTTGATTAAAACTTGCACAGGCCACCAAGTATCAGATGCCATGTGTTCTAGAAACCATTCACATGCTTGTTGGCAAGCATTAAATTGTTTTGTTACTAACTCAACCCACTGGACCATAGTTGGCTATAATATTTGTAAATACAAATCAAATATAATTCTTAAAATACTATAAATAAATAAAAAAAAAACAGTATTAAATTACATTACCTTTTCTTTTGCATGTATAAAAGTTTCAATAAAAAAAGATGTAGATAATTGAGCAGCATGTTGTGTTATGTCTTGCTGAAGAGGTAACAATGTCTGAGGTATATAACCACATATTTGCCACATAAAACTGAAAATGAAATTATTTTCGTAGTTAAATATTTTATTTTTAATGAAATTTCATTTCGTCTTACTTGAAATATGTATGTTCAAAAATATTCTGATCTTGTATAAAATGCATATTATCTTTCCAAATCCAATCTTCTAATTCTTTGCTTAATTCAATTGAGACATGAGATTCATTGCCAGTCGATGAATTGTCCAAATCAAAATGTGAAGAGGTGCTATCTAAAGAATGATTCTCATTTGCTGACAATGATGTAGAATAACCTAGAGCTGTAGATGGTGAGCATTCCTCATTTAAATGTCCTTGACTATATTCATAAAATAACATATAAGCACTGTTTGTCTTTTCAAAACTAAAGTCCATAAATTTATCTGTTACAGAATCATATGTTTTACTCTGAAACATCAATAATTATGTTTAACATGAAACTTTAATTCAGTGTGAAATCATTTTTTTTATAAAAAATATACTACTATAAGGTAAAAAAAAAATTCTTACTGTCATTTCACCACCGAAACATTCTGCAGCTATTTGATTAGGATCAAAAGGTTTTACTTCAGCATCATTAAACAATAACCATTTATCACGTGCACCTGAGCCTCTATCTTTAATAAAACTATAATAATGACCTCCATCAGCAGTACCTGTATGAACCGTAACGCCAATTAAATCATATTCGTAATGTTCTGGTTCTGGTTCACTACTCGAATCTTGTTTTTGACGTTCTTCTATATAAAACAAGAAAAACCATCAAAGTATTATACCGATTACAAAAATCATTTCATTAAACAAAACAAAATAAAATTATCAGTGTAATCTAAAACAAAAATATTTTTTTTATTGATCACAAACAAACTTAACTATATTTAGTCAATTTTTTTATTTAATTCTTTTGTCTACAAACTAATAAGGTCAACAAACAGAATAATTTTATATTATATATACCTTGATAATGTTGTGGCATCAATTGTTTTTCTACATATCCAGCCATATTTAATCTCAATGGAAATGAAAAGTGTGTGTTTACTTTCTCTTTCAGCATAGTGGCCATATTAAATGTGTAACGCATTGTATTGAAACACAAAATATGTGGTAGTTTTTTGAAACATGCTCTAAAAATGAATGATACTTATAATATAATTTTATACTATAATCATCATGAATTTTAATACCTTTTTTCAGCTCGTACTTTTTTACCACAATGTGAACAAGTATACATATTATCACCCTCTAAAGTGTCCTTTACAGTTACTTCATCTAAAGATTCATATAAATTTCTCATATCTGCAACTTGACAACGAACTGTATAGAACTCTTCTACTGTACGACTGACATGTTCACAATCCTAAAATAAGTACATATACATTCATATACACATATATTTATGCATGTGATATATTTTATATACATATATATATATATATATAATTGGTCTACATGCAATAATAATATAATTAAATTGAAATTACCAATGACACAACGTTGTTACTTAGTACTCCACAAAATAAAGTTTTAACAACAGATTTTAATTGAGAATTCATTTCTTCTAATTTACTGACAAGATCAATAAAAAACTCTGCCATATCTTTTTGTTCACCGGTGTTAAGTGGTTGATGGTCCATTGTATAAACTTTACAAAAACTACGAGGATTATATGCTTTCCGCTCACTTTCCTATAAATAAAATGAAATCTAAATTATTTTATAAATGTAAACATATTAAAATTGTAGAGATAAAAATGCAAGTAAATAATTATATAATTTTACATTCCTTCAAATAACTTTAACAAATATATTACAAGATCTTTATAATTGATATTTTTTCATACCAGTAAATAAGCAAACATTCTTTGCAGTTCACGTAAAGTAGCCTCATGTTTACTAATACTGCAATCGGCTGCCAAGATAGCACTTCTAGCTTGGGGCATCATATATAAATGCTGCATACACGATGCCATATAACAAGTAGCTCCTAAATTTGTGAGACCTACATATCCACATTCTGATCGACCATCATCATGTGGCCAATAATCCCATGGATATGGCGAATGTGGTCCTTAAAAAAAATGTATATAATAATTTAAAGAAAAAAACTATTAATCTGTTTAAATTAAAAGATAAATATCTCAAAAAATAATTTAAAGAAAATATCATTTATACTTATTTTGCAACAGGACAGCTAGTTCTATAATTTCAAATCTATCTATCTATAATTTACTGTTCAAAAATCCTGTGTAGTTTTTTATTCAAAAATATAAACTTAATTTTTAGTCAAATAATAAATATCTCAATGTATCCAATTAAAAAGAATGTATTTCATATACCTGGTCTATGCTGTATTAAAAGTTTTTCATGAAGTATAGCATAATTTTCTGGCGCTCCTTTAACCAACTCTACAAGTAAATCAAATGCGGCTGTTCGTGCTCCTGATGATTTACATTTTGGTACATGACGCAAACGAGGAGTTGGCAAAGCAAATAGTAAGTCAAATACCTGCACATTTTAAATATATTTAATGACTTGTCTATAAAAATATTAAGTATACTTATATAATATATATACACACTACATCTCTGAATAACAGTGCTTTTACCTCAAGCAAAACATGTTTGCCTTCTTTACTTGTTTGAAATGGAGGTTTATGTTTAATTAAATTTCCCATAAGATTTAATAATCCTATAAGACCATCATCTTCTACTGTTCTATGCCTAACTTCCAAAAATTCTCGTGATAATATAGAATTAGATACTCGTTTACATAATTCATTTATATCTATCTGACCACTACTAGGTTCTTCTAAACTTTCTAAAAACAATTGTATTAGGAAAAATGTATTTAAAATAAAACTTGGATAACATATCTCTTAACATATTTCTATTATTTTACTTTGAAAACTTACCTTTGACTATGTCATCAGGTAAACCATCTACAAGCCTACACACTAGCCAAAAATAATCTCGACATGCTGGCCCATATGGTTCTTTGCCATCTTCTGGATGATGCATAGTCTAAAATAATATGTAAAATATTATAAAAAATGAAGCAATAAAAGTTAGTAAACCGACAAGAATCTTTATAAAATAATGAACATTTATTAAAATACACACTTCTTGTTTTTGAGGGCGCATACTTTCTGCTTTTGACAAATGAACAAGTAAACGCGAAAGCATGGGAGCTGCTAATCCAGCACCTGTATCTCCTTGTGTTGTAGAACCAAGACACAATCTATATAAAGCAGCACAAACTTCTCTCCGAACACTTGGTTCTGGTTCTTCTAGCACCTTTACCAAAAAAGTAAAATAAAAATAATATAAATTAAACTTCAAATTTATCATATACATAAATTAAATTATACGTGAACAAAAAAAACTCTTTTATGAACATACCAATCGTTGTAATATAGATTCAAAATGGAGTGCCTGAAATAACATCTGTCTTGCTTCTTCACTACAATGAAGCCATGAAACCAACAAAGCCATTGCATAATGCACAACCTAAAATCAAAGCAAAATTATAAAAATTATTTTATAGAATAAGTAGGCAATAATAAAAATTTAATTACTTGAGCACGACCCCAAAAACCTGTCTTATAATGATTTGGGTCTCTAGGAAGTGAGGATTCATGTAAAATACTCATCAATCTTGCCATTGTACTTTGTACATCCATCATTACAAGCATTGCCTATAAAAACAATTATTAGTTTTAAAATTATGAAACCAGTTAAATAAAAAAAGATAATACTATGGATACAATTTACATATAATCTGAAATAAAATCACCTGAACACACACATTCAAAAATGAACAAAATATTGTAAAAATTTGTTAATACTGAAATATTTCTAAATGAAAACTGGTATTAAAATTCCTTCTGTGATCTTTGTTAGAGACATTTTATTCCGAGATTAAATTAAATAAAAAAAAAAACTGGATATTCACAAGCAATATTTACCTCATTTAATGCAGGAATTAAAAGCTTTTCACATCGAGATCGAGTATGAGTATCTTGATTATGAACACCTAGTTGACTTAATAATTTTAATAGCGATGCTAAACAATCCTGTTGCCATTCACTATTATCATCGGCACTATGCTGTAATACTCCTGACATAAAAATATCAAATAAGTGGCGTAAACCACCGTTTTGTGCAAAAACTGTACTCCAATGTGGTGGAGAGGATAATGAAATTGAAAGTTCTGACACAGAAGTCCTCTGAGAATTCGTACGTCGTGCTGCTAATGCTTCCACAATATGAAGAGAGTACATAAGTTTTTGAGGACTTGATGGATTAAGTAATTCAGATAATGGTGTATCTAATTTTTGAAAACCAGACAATAAGGTTGGATTTGTTGGCAACATTGTTAAGATATCCCATACACGTCTTGATAATACTTGTGCTTTTGTATGTGGCATATCATTCTAAAACATTTTTTTTTATATACAAAATATTTTTATATTAATTTGCAGAACATACTTACCCCACCTTTAACACGAGTTCTCATTGCACTCAATGTATGCATTAATTCAAATAATTGTTCAAAGCATGCTGGTCTTAAGAGCAATAACATTGGAACAGCTTCCCTTGGTGGAGCTTGTTGAAGAGATGGAGGTTCAGAAGAATCTCGTTTTCTAGCACTACCCCGATTTACACCCATAGATATAAACACCATCTATGAAAACAATTATAAATAGATTTTTAAAATATAATTTTAGCAACTTTACACACAGATAAACATATATTTATGTACATACAGACCTGATTTTCTTTAAATCCAATTTCTTGTAAAGTTTTTTCATCAAAATCTGTTGTTAATTCTTGACCTTGTGTAATCATACGAATTGGTCCATCATGCAACAATGAACCCAAAACACCATTACCTTCGGTTTCTGATGCAGGTTTTGCCTAAAATAAACACTTTTGTATATGCATGTAGATGTGTTTTATATATATATATATATATATATATATATATATATATATATTACATTTAATTTTAATCACCATATTCAAAAGCAAATAACTATAACACTTTTGTAAAATCAAAATAATAAAATTCATTCACAAATCATACCAGAAACATTTAAATTTGGAAAAAAAAACAGCTTAAATAAAAGTTAATTTTCTTTTAATAAAATGCTAAATAAAGAAAGTGAAATGGGAACTAACATGTACAGTTTCCCATAGATGGGCAGCTTCAGCTCGTAATTCTGCTACAAAATCAGTAGTTAAAAGATCTAAAGGAGTACGTTCTGACATTCCTGCTAATTGTATCATTACTCGTAAAGGTGCACCTGGCCGTTCTCCTAAAGCACCATGTGATCCGATACCTTTCCCATCAATTGACCATCTTCTCAAGTGGTAAGAGTATCTATAAATAGATTACACTCAATAAAAAATAAATGACAAAAATAGTCTAAATGTTCAGACAAGTTTTTTAAAACAAATTTATTGATTGCAAAATTTAACTAAATATATTAATATCTCCTCACATTAAAAATAAATTCACAAATATATCAATTACCTTCGACGAAATGTATCAAGATGAGTTTTAAGTAAAAGTAATGCACGTTGAATTCGTAATAATGGTGCATCCTCACTAACACAAGGTGGTTCCAAATCCTTTGTAGCTGCTGCTAAATGTGTCATACATTGAGAGACAAAATCAGCTTCATGTTGTAAACGCTGACTTAAATAATAGTTGTTTAAATACTGGATAGCTGCCATACTCACATCTACAAAATTAATATATTAAAAAAAAAACATTAAATTCTATCTCAATATTTAAAAATAACATTTAACAAACATGCACATAATATAAAGAAAATATTTCAATAAATATTCTCCAACAACAAACATTCCTTACCAGTATTATTTGCACGAAGTGCAACTTTCCATAAATAGCCCATACCAACTAGTTCTCCATGGTGAGTAACAGAAGAATGGACAGAAGTGCTACGAGCTAAATTACATAATTGTTGAAATAAAGCAAGTGCTGTTGGACTTAATTGTTCTGGAGAAAGTGCTGGCAAATGGGTCAAATACAATCTTTTAAGAGCTTCTGCACCTAATGCATGTTGTTCACCACTTTTTGCCTGAGAAAGTAACCAGCTAAACAGTTCATCACTGCACTCATTATCATGAGCTAAGCATTGCCACAATGCATCAACTTGTTCGACACTCAATCTAAAAGTATTTTAAAAAAATATATTTTTAATAAAATTACATTAAAAAATTTTAGTTTCTATATAGATCGTACAATTTTCACTTTTTGCTTTCGAAATATGAAAATTATGAAGACAAAAACTTACTTGAAAGTCTTTGGAGACCCAAGTGGAGAATATACAGCTGATAAAAAATGTAGCCGAACTTGCACTTGCATTTGATGAGTATAAAGATTAGAATGCGTATTTTGTGATCCACTAGAACTTGCGGTTACACTATTGATATTAGCAGATGAATTCTGTGATCTCCTTGAACTAGTGTATACACGTAGATTATTAAAAAAATGAGCCATCATATGGTGCTGTTTATCTGCCCAATGAGTAACATGAGATGTATCCAGACCTCGAAATTGTTGAAACGATGCAAGCAGTTTTGGTAATAAACGTAATGATATGACTACAGACCTGAAAATAAATATTATACTTTTTATTCACACTCTAACGCTTTAAAAAAATTAAATTATTTTTATCTAATTAAATAAATTAGAATAGATCAAAAAAGAGTTCATAAGCTAACCAATTATTTGCCAAATTTTGAAGGCAGCCTTCAATAAACTTCATTCGAATAATTCTATCTGTACTATAACATAACAGATTACACAGAGTTTTTTCAGCCTCTAAAGCTAAACCCTCGCCGAGCTGACCCTGTAAAATTTTAAATTAGAATATCAGAATAAATATTCAAATAGTATTCAACTAAAATGTTTAGAATGTAATTACAAATACTAAATTACATACAATTTTATTATCTTGAAGGAGATCCCATAGAAGTGTATTGCCTGGCTGACATACATTATCTATTTTAAAACAAGCTGAAAGTCGTGGATCAGGTCTTGGAGGAGACTTCTCTATACTATGTTGTTGTAATGTCAAACACTGAGATGCTAATTGACCCTTTAATAAAAAGCATTTATATTTTAAGAATATTAGTAATGATTTTTTTACAATGATTCAAAAACACACACATACATATATACACACTAAATCAAACATTACCTGTGCTGTTAGATGTGCAAGCTCTTCCTCACATCCAGATTCTTCACCATCAAAATCACCCATATTTTTTTCTGATTTATTACTCATTCTAGATGAATAGCTACCATCTGCATCACCTTCAACTTCATCTCCACTTAATAATTCCAAAAGTTGTCTGCACATTAAATGTCATGTACAATACACATATTAAAAAATAATTAAATAAAACTTACTCTGCTCTGCGAGGGTCCAACTCAGGAATAAAAGATTGACATGGTGAATTATGTGAACTTAATGGACCTATAAATGGCTTCCCACTTTCACTTCCAGATGAACTGTCACCAAGATACACAGACACCATAGGTCCTCTCATACTAACAAAATATATAAATGTAAAGAAATGAAAAATTATATATATTATTTCAAATTTTAGTGATTACCTTGTTCTTGATTTAGCTCTAGGTAAATGATGGATATGTTTTGCTTCTACATCACTGTCTGCATCTGGATCTGATAAAATAGCAACACTTCCTGTCCTTCCTAATGAACGACTTCTGACGATATTACGATTACATTTCTTTTTATGAGAATGTTTTTTTCGTAACACTCTTCGTCTTTGGGAACACCTATCCTGTAATGGAAAATCATCTTCATCTATTGAACTACTAGAAGCGATGGGTTCTACGCCTTCAGGTAAGCTTGAAGTAGTTTCATTTGTTTGTCTAGTAGATGAATGACTTTCTGGTAAAAGTTTTTTTCTAGCCGATCTAAAAAAAATGATTTAAATAATGAATGCACATGATACTAATTTTTTAATTTTGAATTGTTTATAACTTACGGTGATTGCTTTTCAGTGCTTTTATTTATAAGTGGTGCTTTTTTTCCTAAATTTTCTTCATCTTTTGCACTTTCTAAAAATGAAAATAAAATATACTAGAAACACTTCTACATTAATTTAATGATATTAAGTTTATAGAAACACTTAGCTCACTTTCTTTCAAGTTTTTACAATTTCTTTTCACTGAACTTTAACTTACATAAAAAAAAAACAAAAAACAATAACATATAAGAGTTTACACTTAAATTAATCACCTTTCAAAATGAATATGGTACAATTATTACTTTATCATCATTTCTAAATTAAACATATTTGTTTGATGAATGTTAAATTGTATTTTATTTCATAAATAATTTGAGTTTATTTTAATGAAAAAACTACCATTTTTATATAGCTCAATCATTACCTGTTACAGTATCATCATGTGAATTTGGTTCAGAATTTTGAGCTATGCGTGGTTGTTTACAAGGAGTAGGTCCTTCACTATCAACAACAGCTTCCTCATCCTCTTCTTCACCTTCTTCTTCTTCATCATCTTCTTCACTTACAGATTTATGACTCTCACTTTGTACTGAACTTTCGCCCTGTAATAAATATTTTATTCTTACACACACCCATATATATATCAATATATTCACAACAAACAATTTTCAGTTCTTGCTTGATCATATTTTGATCAAATTTGATCACATTTATAAGACCAAACAAAGGTCACCCCCTATTTATCTATATCATTACTTTTTAACAAGTAATTACAGAAAAAGTACCATTTACCTGTTCCTCATCTGAATTACTACCATCAATACTAACACTATTTTCTGAAGAACTAGCTGGGCATTTGTGTAATGCAATTCCTGCTGCACTAGCTGCAAGTCCTATAAGACTAGGTTCTGTAGCACTATTGGTACCACTTACTGCTCCACCTCCACGGGTCCAGATAAACTTTATAAGGGCTGATGCAAGATATAGTGTCTGCTCGGTATGTTCTCGGGGTTCTAAACGAACAAGAAGGCCATATAAATGAAGAGCAGGTCCTGCACTTAAATGTTTTATGAGACCAGGCAATAAATCATGTACTGGTTTACTGCAATGCTTCAATTGTGCTGCTGCCCACATTACATCAATATGTTCACATGTAATACGACCTTCCATTGCCAGAAAATTCAATATAATATGACTTTGTTTAATAACCTGAAAATTCAGTACACATTTAATTAAAGTATTTACACTATTACTGAATGTTTAAAAATAAATATAACTACAAACCTCAACGTGCAAATTTGGTCCAAATATATGAGCAATTATGTTATTATTTGTAAGCCAATCTGCCATACATCTGGGTGCTGTTTCTGCAGCATCTGATGATTGTACACCACCACATAACTCGGCCAGCAATCCAATATGACTGTTTATTTGTGCAATACCAGCTAACCTCATTGTTAAAGTACTCGAAGTAAAATATTTAAATGCTAAATCCAAACCGTCACTATCCAATCCCTGTGGCATCTCCAATGGATCTTTAATTGCACTCCACATAAAATCTAAAAAACATTAAAAAAATAATTCACACATACACTTCTGCGTTATATTAGAATTTTTATTTTAAATTAAAAAATAAAATAAATAACTTAAAACACAAAATTGTATCAATATTTCATTACAAATAAAATATAATTAAATAATTATCGAAAACTCAACTAACAAAATGTAATTTTTTTGGATATTTTTTACCTGCCATACTCTTAATTGAAGGTGTTCGTAATTCAGTATCTGCTAATCTACACATATATCGAAGAACACGAGACCTCAATGGTACTAACATTGCTAAGGTTGTTTTAAAATTCAGCCATAACTTTAAGTTGCACACTGTAAATAAATAGTTCATATTTATTTAAGAATAACACACTAATGTACAAAATGCTTACAATGTATTTTGACAAATATAAATATACACATATATTATATATTTGAAAAAAAACACATAAGTTCTCTCTATAAAATTGCAAAATATAAAAAGACTAACCTATAGCAATTATAGCATGAGCTGTCGATACAGGTAAACAATCTGGTTGTAGATGTTGAAATACCAAAGTCATAGCATGTATACCACCAACCTTACAAAATAATGATACATTTCTCAACAAGTATATTGGAATTTCCTGATCATGTAAATCACAATATAAATTCAAGCTAGTTAATTCTAATGATGTGATGTCTTCAAGTTTCGATTGCACTGTATGTTTATATGCAAGATACAAAGGAAAATTCATAAGGAATATTTTTGATACTAAATGAAATAACTTTTCTTTATCCTGTAAGGACATAATTTCCGAAAAATCATTATCATCTTTCTCAATTTCTTTTTTTTCATCGCTGGAATCGGATTTTGTCTTTGACGCCTCTGATAAGCTTAAACGTAGATCTTTAAGATGTATAACACATAGATATATAACACCTTGTGTGAGCAAAGCAAATCTGTCTAAATTTTTAATATCACGAAAACAACACATACACTGCCTGTAATAATAAGAAAATATATAAATACTTCACCGCACACAAAAATTTGTATTTAAATACCTTGTTGGCCAACTCTGTACATACAATAATAATATTGCAATATCTTGCTTACTAAGTCTGTGTTGTTCATCTGAATCATTACTAATTTGAGATTCATCTAAAATGTAAATAAAGTGTGTTAATTATTTTTTTAAAACAACAATGAGAAAAGTTCAACAGCTTTTATAGAATGTAGAACAAAAAAAAAATAGAATGTTATTGAAAATGAATGCGTTATATGGCAATTTCATAAAAAACAAAATAAATATGTTTCATTTCAACGAAAAACAATAATCGAGTCGAACTAACGACTGAAAATATTTCTTACATGACACTAAAAGCTGTAGAAAGTCAGTGCAAACATCACACATTTTAAAAGCGATTTTAATTTAACCGCTTATCAAAAAATCATTGTTGAACAACAAATGCTAGAAACATGAAAAGTATTAAATTTTCACATATAAAATGTTTGTAATCTAATTTTTAAAGTTTTGCATGTCTTTAAAATTAATAAATCACAACCATATTTGTTTCTCTTATTATCCAGAATAGCTACTACGACAAAAAGGACGAATTGTCAAAAGTATTACGTTCGAGTTTATGTATTTGTTTTTGTGTATCAATGTAACTTTCTTATTTATTAGTTTTAAAATTCCAATTATTTAATATTATTTACATAAATATATATATATATATATATATATGTGTATATATATATTATCCATAATATATATATATATATATTTATGATGGAAATGGGCCTGTTTACTATAAATTGTAATCAATTTATACTATACATACGTAAAAAAATCATTAAGTTTTAAACACAGTATTATTGTGTTTTATCTATGGAAATGCTAAAAAAAATATTTAACAGTGATTTTTTCCACAGATGTTACTGTATTAAACTGAACATGAGGAATATATTGTATTGCAAACATGTCTCTGAAAAATATTAAAAATAATAACATTTTTAGTTTTAACTGAATAAATTGTAAAAATGATTTATTGGTTATAAATTAATATAAACTTATTGATAATTACAAATATTGAAACAAAACAAATATAATTACTTCCTCAATAAGCCTAAAATAAAAGAATTCTCAAATATTGTTAGTATATAAGTATTTTTAGTACATGTGTATACACGTGTGTATGTGCATATATATGTATGTATGTTTGTATATATATGTATGTATGTATGTATGTATGTATATATATATATATATATATATATATATATATATATATGTATGTTTGTATATGCTCACACATGTTAATATTACTGATTTATTCACATCCTATATTATTAAAACATTAGGTTACTATATCAGACACTGTTTTTGTGTCATCATTTTCAGATTGCTCTTCAAATTCAAATTCATTTTCATTCTAAAACAATATTTAATTGTTGGAAAATAATTCAAATAATAACCAATACATTTACTAAATACCTGTGCTTCTTTCAAAGCTATCAGTTCATCTTTTTTCTTACGCTGAAAGAATCCTGCCTAAAAATATGAACAAAATAAATATTAGTAATGTTTCTACATGTAATAGTATTATCCATTCACAAAAATGATGTTTCATAATTCTTACTTTCGTCAAAGATGCAACAATAAGTAATAACAAAAAAAGCCCAATAATCACAGCTAATAAAATAATCCATAATGGAACAGATGTTTTTAAGAAATTTGCAATGAATATACTTGATACTCGAACACTGTTGGGTCTATAATAAAGTCTTATTATAGTCTTATTAAATCATGCATGTTTTATTTATAAACAAATTACCTTTCATTTTTTTTCAAATGTATACTCGGTGACTTTATTTGAACATAACCATCAGTAGAAAGATAAACAATATCTTTTTTTTCAAGTAATGTTTCTAAAATATTAATTATATCTAATAATTTAATAGAGAAATAACGTATGTACAATAATTCAAGTCAGAAAAAATTTTTTGTCGATAATTCAATGCAAATGTCCTTTGATTTTACACTTATTTGATAATTTATTGTTGTTTGATAATCTAAAACATTTTTGAAACTCACTTGAAACCACCGTCATATTGAGAACCATTTTTAATTGTAAACGAGCAACCAGGTGTAAATGACGAAACGGCCCAACAATACAAGTTATCTTTTGGCAAATAACGTTTTCAGAAGAACAATTTAAAAACAAAGTTCTGTTTGCTGGTGGTAATTCTGATAAGTTATGTTCAATATTTGTTGATGTCTTAGAACTTTCTATGTCACGTTTATTCCGAGATGATTCTGAATCATCCAGTTCAACCATTTTTTCAAATTGCATTTGTGGTTTCAATAAATAATTTATTTCTGATTTGCACAATATAGGTTGTCCAGAATATGATCCTTCAGGTTCATACATTTTCAAAAACATAATTGTTTGATCTGATGTTTTCCAATAAGTTGGAACTGAGATATTGATGTAAACTTCATCAATAGGACTAGCACCAGTTTTTCGTACCTGTTTGAAAAAATATATAGTAAAGTTATATTAGCAATTGATTTATTTTATAATTTTACAAACCTCAAAGAAATGTTGAAAAGTAATATTACTTTTGATCGTTTTTTCATCTGAATCCATAGTATATGAAAAACTATCATGTTTAGTTATGCTAAAAAATTAAATAAAATCAGTATTTAAGTAAATTAAAATCATTAAAAAAATCATCTACTAATTAAAAACATTAAATTATGTTCAAAAGTATATATACTCAGATATAAAGAAATCTGCTTCTCTTGTCAGAAATAGTTGAATATTTTTCATATTATTATTTAAATTTATCTCATCACTTTTTGTAACAAGAGAAATATTAAATTGTAGGCTGTTTTGTGTTGGTATATTTATTCTTCCCACATTTTTCATGTCTAATTCCAAAATTAAATATTTCTAGAACACATCAACATAGTTATACAATTGAAACAAAATTAAAATTTATTTGAATAAACCTAATTTTTTAAAATTACCACTACTCCTTTACGTAAAGGATTGTCTATTAGACAAACTATATTGTTAGCATTTTCTTCACACAAAAATGCTGAAGGAACTTTTAATATATTTACACTTTCAGGAAGTGTAACATTAATTTCAGTTAAGTAAGCTGGTTCACCTTCATTTATTATTGTCATATTTAAATATAAAATTTCTGAAGAACCAATGACATATTTCATGCCTTCACTGTAAATTAACAATTGCTTTCAATAAATATGAACGTAAAATGTATTATGAAATTAAATACCTAGCGCCATATAGTGATACATTTAATATAAGGTCAGATTTGCAAATGTTGTCTACACCACATTCTAATGCAAATGGCAATTCTACATGGACATCTTTGTTTGAAATTCTATTATTTACCACAGGATATTCTTTAGCAAAACTATCAGAACCTTAAACAGATAAATATATATATATATATATATATATATATATATATAAATGTTTGTATACAAACAAAAAGAATTTTTATTTACCTGTTACATGTTTTCCAACTATTATTGAACTTCCTTTAAGATTCATTCTATTTAAATTTTGACTCACTGACAAATGTATAGGATCGATATAATTTGTAATATTTTTCTAAAAGAATAAAAGTAAATACTTGTTTACACTTTCAATAATATACTATTAAAACAAAACAAAACTATATGTACTAATAAGAACAATATAGTCTAATGCCAAAAAAATAAAATATATATAATTATGGATTTTTTTGATTTTACTATTTTATTTTTTGTCATTAAACCATTTACTACAAACACACACACACATATACATTACACATTTAAATCATATACAAAACATGTACTTCTAATTTCAATATTTAAAAAAATACTTTTATATTGATGTCAAACACAGAACAATTTTCAGCATTTTTTGTTAAAGTTAAATTGTGGTAAAATGTTGAAATATTTAGAAATCCATTTAAATAGACTCGAGAATATTCTTTATCTAGAACAATGTGTCGCTGCACATCTATAAATAAAAATTATAATATATCATAACATTCAGTATCACTATGCATTACTATGTAATAAAATGAATATACTTATATGTGAAGGAATAAATCCCGTAGGCGAAGGACCCTCATACCATAGACAAACTCTAATTTGAAATTTTTTTGCATCCCGAGCAAGTCTTGTCACAAGTGCTTTTAATGAAATACCTAATTTAACAACAGGTTTTGATCGAAAAATAACAGCATGTCCTGACAAATATGATCCAACTGCAATATCTTAAATGAAGTAATATAAATTATACAATAGTATTGAATAAACATTAAAAATCTATTAGTAATTATAAAATTTAATTGAATATTTTTTTTAAAAATTATAACTAATTTTTTGTTAAAAAGTTTATAAGAAATATATAATAAAATTATAAAAAATGTTGTATATTATTACCACTATAATGATTGGCATCTATATCCACACCCTTAGAAAAGCTTATACCAAAACCTCTTAAATTCTCATAAACATTTTTTGCAACAATTCTTTGACTGTATGTTTCAAATAATCCCAGTGGACTTCCATTATAAATATAAATTGCACCTCTGTAATTATCTTCATAAGGTGCTCCCACAACTATATCTAAAATAATAACAAAAATTAATTTCAAATTTCACGATTATTTTATTCATTTCATATTTTCATCTATATTAAAAATTAATATTTAATTGTATATTCGATCGATATAAAGTACCAGAATAAAAAATCATAAAATTGAAACAAACCTTTAAAACCATCTTGATCAATATCACCTAAGGACATAATAGCAGACCCAAATCTACCACCAGGAACTTTTCCATCAAGTATTGGTGCTTGTTCTGGTATTTGCAAATCTCTCTAAAAATTATAACACAACACTATACAAATCACATAAATTTAATAATTAAATCTGTGTTTTCTTTTATTCGTATTTTGAAAATTATGACTTACTCGTGAACTTCCTAAAAATATATATACACGCCCTTCATCAAAATCTTTTGCAAATAACGGAGCTCCAACTATCAAATCATCCAATCCATCACCTGTTATATCTGATGTAGCCAATACAGATCCAAAGTATTCTCCTGTGGTTAGCCCTTGACGTTTATTGTATACAAATACACCACTACCAGATTGATCAGGAAAATTGAATAAAATCACCTGTCAGTAATCCATAAAATTAACATTCATTAGGATTTATTTTACTATTGAAATACGATACCTGGCCTTTAAAATATTTGCTTCTAGGACTTCCAGTTACATATATTAATTCATTTTTTGAAAAATATTTTCCTGATGTTACAGCGTAACCTGTAATTTACATATTGAAAAATATGTTTGTATATTATGTTCAATATATTTATGACTAATACAGATATTCCAATTTAAAACATATAAATACCTTCATAATCAAAGTGTAAAGAATCAGAATTTTCATTTGGATCTGGAATGACCACTGTATTTAAAGTATTAATTGGATCTAACTGACGAACTCTTCGATTAGCTACTGTTGGAAGTCCAGTTCCATCTTTATAAAGTATAGCAGTGCCTTGCCAATTGAAAACTCCAGGTGCTCCAATTAACATTTCAGGAGTTTCCTGCATTTAAAGTAAAAACAGGTTAAGATGTTTCAAATGAAACAAACACCATTGAAATTATTTGTTAAATTATTTTATCAAAAATAAATAAATGCACAAACAGTATAATTGGGAAAATGAATTGATGTGCCTGCTTGTCCCATTGCATAGTAATATATATTCGTTTTAAATGCTGGATGTGTACATAAGCCTGCAACAAAATATTCAAATAACTATCATTTTTTGAATCTATATTATTTTTATTATATTATAATTTTTTTATTTTATACTAAAGAATATGATATCAAAGATAAACTTAATCAAGAAGGTAAATTCATAAATAATTGCACATTAAAAATTTCAAAAACAATAATTAAACACTTATAAAGATATTGTTTAGTTTTTTCAACTTACGTGCATCATTTAAAGGAATTAACTTCAATACTACATTATTTTCAAAAACATAACAAACTCCTTCCATATAATAATCTCTAAATCTATTACGATACTGATTTTCCCACCGATGACCACAAACCTAAAATTATAATGTTATTTTAAATCTACCATATATTTAAAATAAGAAAATATTTTCTTCCTATATATGTATATATATATATATATACTTATACATATATATATATATATATAGACACATATACACAAATATAAATTAATTACCACAACACGATTACTTTTGTAATCTATATCCATAGATCCGCCTATCCAAGCTCCATCTTTTCGATCTTTATAACTTAAGTCTGATATAAGTCCTTCTCTAAATTCATTACCTAGGAATTCAATTATTTTTTAGTTGGGACTACATAAATATTTTTTTCATTTATGTTATTTAATTACCTGTAGAATCAACAATAACAAGTTCACATTGCTTTTTTAAAGGACATCGATAGACAGCTCCTGGTTCTTTAATATTTCTATAATTAATTTGTGTTAAATTTGCCCGAGGTGCACCAATTTGAATCCTAAATAAAAAAGATAAAATAAATTATATGTTAGAAACTATATATATTTCAATATAAAATTAAAATTGAAATTAAGAGCACAGTGAAACAAAATTATAGAGTATTATATTTTGGAAATAACCATAATAAAAAATACTTAGTGTTGGTATATTATGTCTTATTTTATTATTAACATTTTGAAAACCTCATGTAGTTTATTAAACTTACCAAGATTTACTGGGGTCATTACTTGGATTCAGAATAACAGAGTATCCAAAATAAGTTTGTCTGCTTTCTTTTCCCACACCAGTAACTGGATTTTCATAAATAATAGGATACTGGTCATCAAAATTAAATCCATTACTTATATGCAAAAATGCCAAAAAAATGTATCTTATATCCATTTCTTCACAATTGATAAATTTGAAAAGAAATAAATTTGCAATATATGAAATACATATATGAAACAAAAAAGATAAGTAACCACAAAAACCAAAGGAAATGAGTACAAATCCAATTCTACAGAAAACATTAAAATAATAAACATTTTAAAATGTATGTACATAAATACACACACACACACATATATATATATATATATATATATATATATATATATATATATACATATGATGCACACCTGCCGACATGTATTGTAGTAAATAAAATGCAAAGTAAATATTTAAATAATCACTGAGTTTATTTAAAAATTGATTTTATCTTCATAGGATACAGTAAATTTATATTTATACAGTTTAAAGAAATATAGTTCATAATTATAGTACTTTTCTAAATCTATTTTTTTAAAAATATTGTTAATTTCACACAATACTTAAATGAAAAACATTATCACAAACCTTTCTATACAACTCCGTATTCTGCATTTAATAATTTATCTATAACACATTCTATTAATTAAATTTCAGTCCATTTTGATTTATATAAACCAGAAATAATATCTGAAAATGATCTGCTATATATACTTAACAAAATGCATTAATACAAAGTCACAGATAATAATATGAAACATGCGCAATTGTAACATATATTTATGTAGAATGTAACTAGTGATAACAAAACATTAAACGCATTGGATCCAAAGAAAATAATGAAAACTTTCCTGCATATTTCACATTCTTATTTCGGTAATTCCTTTTTTGTTACAAGGAATGTAAAACACAAATAATTAAGTTTTGGACTAATATTTGGCAAATTACTACTCTGTACTTTTTAGTGACTTTACATTCACTTTAAAATTACCAAATTAAAAGCAGGTCACTTTCATTTATATTATTTGTTTTCAATTTGAATCTGAATCTCCTCCGATGTGGTTTCGATAATTACGTCTAGCCTTTTTAACTCTAGATTTAAACTGTTCGAATACCATCCAATCTTCGTCGGATCCTTCATCTGCATTTCCTAATTGGGATCCGTTACTTGTTGAACACATACTGTTTCTTGCATTTGTGCAAGAGCTAAACGCACTACCTGTACTACTACAAGCTCCTGTGACGATGCCGCTGTCAGGAGTCGATGCATCATCCGTGTGGTGTTTTATAATAGGTGTATCGAGCACAGATATTGAATCCACACTACTACTATCACTATCGTGAGAAGATATTTCATCACCTCTCTGGTATGATGTTGAAGGAATATCGTCATTATTTTCAGGAACATGCAGTACATTAATGTACATATCATGACTTCCATTTAAAGGAGTCGGAAGGATATTGATTAAAGGTGGCTCTACTGATCCAGCCATACTATTAGAATTACTGTCACAATCTCCACGTCTCGAATTACTAGACGGTTGCTCATCATCGGAATCTTGCTCTATTACCCGATATACAGAACTAGACGCTGAAGACGCTGTTATACCAGAACTTGTACTCGGCATATCTAATGAACTCGCTTGATCCGATGAATGACTTTCCCGCATCATACAACTATTATTGCAGATAATATTAAATTTACGTTTTGATGATCGAATAGAATCATGATACCGCTTTCTAGAACTTGAGACTGAATGATTCGAATGAGAGGAAGATTGAGAAAGTTTCGACTGTTTACCAGAACGTGTTTTTCTTGATAATCGAGAATTTGATGAATTCTGTTTTCTATCCTTGCGTACTTTTTTAATAATAGATTTAAGTTTTGGTCGTTTTGTTCTGGATTCATATCTAAATTCAAAAAATGTACATATTACATAAATATATATATATATATATATACGTAATTGAAAAATTAATCATCAAATTTAAGTAATAAATATAGAATTTACCTTTGCCGAGAAGGTTTAGATCGCCGCTGTGCTAATTTAACAAGTTGTGGACGTTTTTGCGCAATAAGTTGTGCAATTCGATTCATTTGATTACTTCCAGGAACAATCTGGCTAGCTACTGCTCTTAGTGCATGTTGTGCTGGCTCAGGAGATGACTAAAAAAGAGAGTTGTTAATTATATTGATAATAAATAAAAATTAAATTCTAAAAAAAGATTAGAAAGTATATATTTACTGGTGGTGACGGGACTGATTCAGAATCAGTATCAGATCTAGGTTCTAAATCTGATTCATCAGAATTCGATGAGTTTCTGTCAGTTAGCCAACCTTCAATTTCTCTTTGTACTAATGAATCAAAAAATGCCATCATCCGTGAATCTTCTTGAGTTGATTGATGGCTATAGTCATGAGACATAAACTAAAAAAAAATATGTACTTTAAAATAAATGTACACTACATTGCATTAAAATATGTATAAATTGTAACAAATTTACCTGACCACTACGTTGAACTAATGAAATATATTCTTCATGTGAAAATACGTCGCGCTGATTTTCAGGTTGTATTTCTTTATCTAAATTTCCTTTCCAACCTTCCGTTTCAAATGGGCACCACAACTATACAACAATTTACCATATCAAACCATTAAAATAACACATAAATAAAAGTGTTTAGTATACATATAATGAGGATAAAAAATTAAATGCAATTTTTACCTTAACCATTTTTTCTACACCTGACGATGCTATAACACAATGCTGAGAACAATAACGTACTTGATTTACAATAGATCGATGACCTGTTAATACAATATGAGCACTACTTTCCCAGTCTTCTTTTTCAACTGTAAGTACAATCATAGTTGCTCAATGATGTTTATAATTGAAATATAAATAACCAAGTTAGCTTAACTAATATTACAATTCAGCATGATATAAAAAATATTTTTTTAAAAAATACACATAAAACAGCATCATTTATATAATGCAAACTTACATTCAGATTCATTTATCTTCCACATATATAAACTAAAGTCATCAGAACCCGACATAACATATTCATCATTATTTCCAGCAAAACTGCAACTTTTCATTGTACAAGAATTATAATAACCAGAATGATAAAATTGACACAAGTGTTCTGCACGGTCAATAGCATATAACACCGGTGGAAGACGTCGACGTAAAGCCAGTAATCTAGTACCTTGAGAATTCCATCGCACGCTCATACCTGCTTGCATACAATCGCTTCCATATCTTAACAGAGGTCTAAAATGAAAATAAAAAAGTATAATCAGTGAATATCAATATCCATACTATTTTATCTTACTGTCTTGGTTTTCTAACATCCCATAATGTAATTCCTTCTTTAGAATTAGCAGTGGCCAATAATCGTGAATCTACAGGATTATACATCACAGCATGAAATGCACTCTTATATTTCGCTAAGCATAATGGTTCTGTACAAATGAAAATTTATTATTGTATATTGCAACGGACCTTAATGGTTGTGTATGTGTAAACATGGGACAAAATGTTTGTGTGTATGTGTATATTAGTTACACATACACCCACAAAGGCACAGGTTGTGAAGAAACGCTCATTAAAATTAACATTGAATTGATTTACTAACTATACAAATTTAATTAAATATTTTCACAGTAAATAAATTATCAAATACATCATTATCTTCACCTCATCTAAAAATTGATAATACATTTAATCTATTTCATACAAACAATTCAAAGAGACTGTATGTATTTATAAAATCCAATACATTATACATATTCTTTCATTAGATAATATCTATAATCAACTAATTTTTCTTACAAATATATTCTCAACTGAAAAATATCAATATAGCATACCTGTAGTTGATGGCTGACGTAAGTCAAATATGAGAACACGACCATCATCACCTGCACTAGCAAATACATTATCATCCATAGGATTCAAACATATTCCGTATACAGGTCTTTTATGAACAAAAAAGTCTAAGGCTGAACCGCTTTAATATACAATAGTTAGTTAATACTTGCATACTTAGGATGTTATATTTATTCATACAATATATATATATATATATATATATATATATATATATATATATATATATAATACTTACGTTCTTAAATCATGAACAATCACTTGATCATCGTTTCCAGCAGACAAAATTTTACTATTTACTGAATCAAAACCTAGACAAAATATGTTACTAATATGTGGAGCGCGCATTGCAATAGGTTTTCCAACACCCTGCATTGCTTCTGAAAGAGACCAAAGTAGAACACGTCTATCATCGCCTCCTGAAAGCAAACGTTGAAAATATAAATACATATAAACATCCATATATATATATATATATACAAATGTGTATCTAAGAAATCGGGAAATTTATTATTCATAAAGCAATTGCTAAATTAAAAATAACAACAAGACAATAAGTGATTAAATATAATATTTATATTTAAATTTATTCGAAAAACTTTGTTTCATAAGAATATATCTTAATCTATAAAACCAACGTTTTTATTTAAATATTTTAACAATTACATATAGAAATTTAAAAATGAACAATTTAAATTTCTTTTGGAAAGATTTAGCCTTACATCATGATGTATATGTAGGTAAGCTAAAAAGATATATTTCTTCTATTTACACAATTTTAAAATGTTATGATCAAAAGTTTAATGTAATTAAATGTAACAAAAATCAAATTTAAATTCATAGCAATTTTTTTTCTGTATTTTAAATTATTTTTAAAAATAATTTTTTTAAAAGTTATTTAAATTGAAAAAACATTTCAAATTTTCAGATGAAAAGAAACATTTAAATTTTCAACAAGATTTTTTATTTATTATACATTTAACTGTACTTGATAAAATACTGAAATCTATCATTTTTTTTATTAGCTCAAAGATTTTTATGACTGACTATTAAAAAGTATTAATTCTAAATATTTTAAATTTAATCATATGAAACCAAAAAACCAAAAATGTAATAATTTTGTGTGTATGTATATATGTGTAAATATATATATATATATATATATAATTTAATGTACAAAGATTCCCCTATTCTGTTAAATGGTTTATTATATAATATATCTGAACTTACAATAATGTATTTTTAAATAAAAATATTTTTGAATATTTTTGATGTAAAACAAAAATCTTAAAGTAAAAATTATTAGAACCCTAAACATTTTAACAAACAAAAATTAATTATATAACAGATATAAAATTTTATATATATATATATATACATATACTTATTTATATATATATATACATATATATATATATATATATATATATATATATATATATATATATATATATATGTATATATATATATATATAAAACTTTTTTTTTGTAAATTTATAACAATATTTTTTGAAATTTTATAGATTTTTCTGGCAATAATTACAAAAACAAACATGTGACTGAAAATTAATTTTGTTTACACATTTTCTCAAGTCTGTTAAAATCAATGGCTATTGTTCATGCTACTTAATTCCTTGGCTGTAATCACAGCTGAAAAATAAACCCTCACCCGAAACAAGAAGAACTCCATCGTTTGAAAATTCGATGGCGTTAACACACCCATAATGGCCAAAAAGATCTTTTCTATATAAATTTTTTGCAACCTTTAAACGACCACTGAAAAGATTTTCTCTGACGAAAAAATTATTTTCATAAGAGTTTTTATCTAAATAATATGCTGGATTGGCTGACGAATAATTCGCCATTGCCATAAAAATAATTGTTCTTATGCCACTAAATAATTTTTCTGATACTCTCCAGACCGTCTTGTGGCAATCTGAGTACATATGTCATGATCAGCTGTCTAAAGATATATTTCGAATTAAAACTACAACTATAAGGTCTACCAAACACGGTCTCAATATGACGTTATTTACCACGATCGAATATACTCTCAACGTTTTATTAATAATTAACCGTGGGTTGTTATTTGATACCATGGAAATTTCACTACATGTATTAAGATCTAAAAGAATGCCAACTTTGAAATTCTATTGCGTAAATAATTTTTATACGCATTCGTTGAAAAATTGTATCCAGTATATTATAAACATAGACGAAACGAACGTTGATGGATATATATATATATATATACAATAATGCATTACAAGGCAGAATGACAAATTTATTTATAGGATCTTTCTTAAAAGAAATCTAATTATTCTCCAGACAATTTACAAAACAATTATAAATAATTTAATCTCTCATTTACAAATATATATATATATATATATATATATATATATATATATATATATATTTTCTATTAATAAATATTTGAGATTAGCATTTAATATATTTTTAATTTTTATTAATTAATGGTATAATGATTCATTTTTTATTTAACACTCATGCATCATATTCAATATTAAATACAAAATAAACATGTCAAATATTTATTAAATTCATAACTACTATTTACATAAAAAATATTAAATATATATATATATATATATATATATATATATATTTAATGTTCATGTTTTTCTTCTGCGAATGAAGAATTAAATTCATTTTTTATCAAAAAGTCAGCAAACTCTTCAGCTTCCTTTCGTTTTTGTCTTACATGAATAGGCTGTATAGCTATCTTATAGCCTATAATTAATGCTGTTATTGCTACTGCAGGTAGTAACATTGACGAAGGACTTCCAATTTTTTTAAAAAATGCCATAATCAACTGAAAAAAACATATATATATATATATATACATAAAAATCTCATTTTAAATATAAATAAATATTACTACAAGTAAACAATATAAAAGTTTTATAATAAAAATACTAAAAATTAATAATTTAAAAATTATTAATATATTCCCAGGAGTAATAATATGTATATGGATTAAAACAACTCACTTTTCTTAAGTCTTGGGCTCTGTGTTATTTAATGAATTTTGATTATTAAGGTTATATTTTCGAAACAACGGTTTCCAAATATAAATACCTCCAATAAACCCTATAACGGTAACTACAAAAATTTGACTAGTAGTTAATCCTCGTGGTTTTCTTATATACATCGAAAATCTTTTTATTTAATTTCGTTTTTATGTTATATAAATGACATTTACAACTTGTCATTCATATACCAAATTAATCTAAACATGCTTTTCTATATTCGATTAATAGGTTGGATCATTTGGTTTTTCTATTTTTAAATTTTTGTTAGTTGGTTTAATTAAGATACTAGCAAAATGTAAAGAAACAATTGTACAAATAATAATAATACCAGTTTTAACTTTAAATGATGGCATTTTAATGGAATGTTTATCTAAGAACTTATCGATAATACATGGTGTATACATGTCTACTATAACTAGTCTCTAACGGAAAATAATAAGTCAAAACTGATTCTTTTTCTTTTAAAATACTTTCTTGACCATGTTGAATGTTGTATAATATTGGATAGTTACATTTATATATAATTATTATGAATAAAAGTATACACTTAATTTCATCTAGACATACTATTTACATCTATTTTTAGGATGAATTTTGTTGTAATAGTGGCATCATATTTTAATATTTTACTCTTTACCTATGGTTTTACTGGTGGTATTACTGGTATACGTTCACAAGTATATGTAAGGAAATGTGCTGTTGATGTAAATAATCATAATTTTACTGATAATTATTCTTGAAATTTAATGTCTTTTTAATTATACTGACTAATTGAGTGTTTATTATAATATCAACAGTTTATAAAGTATAATTGTTGTATTATTATTTAAATATGTATGTACAAATATTTGAATATAACAAGAATTCGTTTTTATTTATAAATTTATTTTTTTGAAACACTAGGGCCGTAGTAACAAAACCAAAGTCTGAAATGACAGCAGAGGAACTAGCTCAACGAGAAGCCGAAGAATTTAACACAGGTCCTTTATCAGTTTTAACTCAGTCTGTTAAAAATAATACACAGGTATTGGTTTCAAATTAATATAAATATTCATTTAAGATGAGTGTATGTATCATATGTATTAAGATTAAATTTCAATTTTTTGTTTATGATTATATAAAGAAAAAGAATTAATATATGAAATTACATTTACAGGTTTTAATTAATTGTCGAAATAATAAAAAATTATTAGGAAGAATTAAAGCATTTGATAGACACTGTAATATGGTCTTAGAAAATGTAAAAGAAATGTGGACTGAATTGCCTAGAACTGGAAAAGGAAAGAAGAAAGTAAGTTTTAATTCTTATCTGCTCAATTGCTGCAGTATTTGTGTATGTGTTGATTTTTTTCTTTTAGGCAAAACCTGTTAATAAAGACCGGTTCATTTCAAAAATGTTTTTGCGTGGTGATTCAGTTATTTTAGTATTGCGCAATCCATTAGCAACAGCTGCAGGGAAGTAGATAAGTCCTTTATTGATGAGTACCTTTATGTCTTCATAAGATTTCGATATTGAAATGTTCTTAAAATTTCACTGACATGTAATTTAAATGTAATAAATTTTTATATATCTTACATATTGTTTTATGTTTATATTCCTGTTTTTATTTAAATAAACCAGAATTTGATAATTTAATAGTAACAAGCAAAATAGAGAATTTTAATGCTTATATAATTGAAAGTTTTTACTTTATTCCATGATTGAATTAATGTAGTATATGATAATGTTTCTTGTCATTATTTTTAAACCTTTACTATAAAATCATTTTTGATTAAATGTTACTATTATGGCTCAACTTGCATTATAATTGTATGAAATTCAAGTACAGTATGAGCTAAAAAACAAAAAATAAATATATTATACAAGTAACTTTCATATATTATTTTTCTTTTGTTTGAAATAATACATTTTTAATTGTGTGTAATATGTATATACAAATACACACTATTTACATTTGTCATGTATATTACTACATTATCCTATCACCAGATTTAATGTTACATAATTAGTAAAGCTATATTTAAATGTAATACTCTATTTTCTATTCTTTAAAGAGTATTTTGCAGTCTTCTGCACCCTGTTAATCACTACATTAATTATATTCAGGAGTGCTATAAAAAGTTTAAACAGAATTTCACAATTTTAATTATCAGTTTAATTTTTATTAAAATGTGAAAGCTTACTAAACTAGATAATATTTCCATAGTATATGACACAAAAGTTAATTATTCATAAGTTAATATTTTTTAACAAAATAGTCCATTTACTTAAATAATTAAATTAATTAATAAATGTGAAAAGAGTAACTAGAAAGGAGTTAAAATAATAATAGCACTCCTGTCACAATTTTCTCATAATATGAACTTGACTATCTATACAAAATATGTATTAATTTTTTATTCATTCAGAATTTATCACAAATCAGTTCAAAAATCTTTAAAAAAAAGAATGTATAATTCATCAGTAATAATGTCCATTACGAATTAAATCAATGATATCCACTTATTTAAATATTTTTAATTTGTATGGTTAAAGAAAAATGGAAAAGACATTTTAAATACAAATACAATTATTAATTAAGTGGACAATCATTGATTGTGTGCATGTATATATATACATGCACACGCATTGTTTTCACAATTGATTATTAAAAGACAACATAATAATTTCACATCGTACATTTTCGTAAGGCATGTTTATATTAATATTTTAGAAAAAAAATATATGATAAATTTTGTACATTTTAACATTTTTATTTATTTTTTATAACAAATTGAAAATGTACATGAATAATGTATCATTTTTAATCTGTAACATTTTATTCCATAGACAAAAGAACATACACGATTTATGTGTTTCATGACTCGTTTTCTATTGTTTTTGTCATTATTGTGTGGTTAAGTGAAACAATTGTTTGTTTACGAAAATAAGATTCTAATATACATTTGTAAAATTTCACTATTTTTAAATATGAAATTATATCACAAATACATATTTTAACATACAACATTCAATGAATACACAATTTAATAATATACAAGGGCTAATACAAAAGTTTAAACTTGATCATATTACTTCACACTTTAAACTCTAAATCAGCTCTATTTGGAAACTGTTCTATATTCCATATCATTATAAATTAACTATTGAATTATAATTAAACTTGACAATTAAATTAACTATGTCAAGGATTTATAATTACAAAATTCATTTAAAAATTTAGTTCATTTTAAAATTTTGAGCAAAAAAAAAAACTGAGCAACAAGTACAATTTTTTTAATAATCTTAATAGGTTATATGCAGTTTAAAGTGTTATAGTAATCAACAGAAAAGTTTCACTTTCATTATATATTATTAAAGTATGAATAAATATATACATACATACATATATATATATTTAAATTGATTACATAAATAGAATAGCATTGATTTATCTACAGATTTTCACAATTCTTGTATCAGTTTTATATATGCACATATTGTTTTTTCATTTTACTCACTAATACTTTTTTATACTATTATTACTCACAATTATTATATTTTATAATATGAATTGATATTTTAAAGCAAACTGAGAAGAAAAAACATAAAAAAGTTAAATATTTTATTCATATTCAAATACATTCTTCTAATTCGTTTATTACAAATTAACATATCTATATGTTACATGTTATAATGTTATTATTTCATCAAACAGTTCAATAGACATTTTCTGTTTATAAGTAGTAAAAATAATATTCTGATTACTTAGAATGTTTATATATTGATGCATAGTAAAAGGTTTGATACATATCACTTGAGAAATAAACTGGAATCTCTCATATGACAAATCTTTTACACTAATCTATATTTTTAAATATTAATACTCAGACATACATTTATCTGTAAGGCACACTATTTTTTTTCTTTATGTATGCATACATGTTAATGAAAAATATTTTGCTCAAACTGTTTGATTTTATTTAAATACTTTTAAGATTCCTGTAATATATACTCAATATTATATCTTTTATGGATATCCTAAAGAAAAAATATATTCATCAAATTTGAATCAGGCTACGTAATGCTAATTTATAATTATTAACTGGATATTATAATTAAATATATTTACATTATATGTACAGTTACTGTTAAAAAATCATAAGTATTTAATAACATTTCCTTACGATGCACTGTAATCAACCCATTGTAATTCTCCTCCGTCAAATCTTTTAACACGGACCCTTTGTCTATAATGATATTCTTTGAGATATGATTTTAAGACATTCGGTAACTGTAAAAGATCAATCATATCATACTTAAGTTTATTGGTAATAGTCGCTCTACATAAATGTTGTAACGTGAATGTAAAATTTCTATGTAAAGGCAATGTAAGTATCGGCTCAAAAAACATGCAACAAGTAGGATCTTTGTAGTGCTCAATTAATCCACAGACAGTACTGCTTGAATATACACCAGGATCGTGAGAATCAAATGAAAATTTGTGATTCCATTGTTCAATTCTTGCATGTAAAGAACGGCCATATTTTCGAAAAGATACAGAGAAGAGAAATTCTTCTTGAGCAGAATCACGGAGTAAAAATGTTCCCTCTGGTTTTCCATCCAAAAGTCTTTCGGCTTCATATCGATCCATTTTCCCCCAGTAAAATGAACATGAAGTTATTTGTAGAAGGTCAGGTACAAGATAATGTACATAGTCAATCTGAATATCAAAACAATTATCAGTGTCATAGCATTAAATATTTTAGACTTCTTTATTGAATATGTTTACCTGTGTGTGACATTTTACAACAGTATCAGAACTGAAATGAGATTGAAATAAGATTTTAAGTGATTCCATGCTTATATCTGTAGGGCACATAAGTTGTAAGCATCGTCTTTGACCTGGTATAATAATTTTATTACTACAAACATGCTGTTCTGAACCAGAACTATTAACATGCGCATGTACTGACTGATCATTTGAATTTTGACTAGAATTTTCAGTGTTTTCTTCAATGTTCGAAGAGTTTGTTTGTCTGTTATGTATTTCACTATTTAATTGTGGTTCGAGTGAACAATGGCCATTAGATTGTTTGAAACAATCATCAGACATATTATGTGAACACTGTGAATTTGAATGATTTGTTAAATTACTCCGATTGCTTATCTCATCTGAGTGACAAACTAATTGCATACATCTATGAGGAGAGTCTGAAAAAATTATTAAATTTAGCTCTATTTTTAAATGGTCACTAAGTTTATGAATATTCTTAATTAAACAAATTTACACATAAATTTCAGTTTAAACTACATATTAATTTTATAATTTTATTTTACAATTATTATTACCTGTTCCTTTGGAGTACAACATCTGTACACAGTTTGATGTATGATTATTTATTGTTGCTGCATCAGAATTACAATCAGTTAACCTAAAAACAATTTAATTTACATGCTGGATAAAAAAATTCATATATGACTCAACTGACCTTACTAAATCAATGGGCATATCTAAAACTATTTGTGGATTGTTTATATCCGAAAGACTTCCATACAATGACTCTGAACCAGAAATTTCACTAGACTGGTTTTGTATGTTATCTCGATTCGGTAATACATTAAATACTGAATTTAATTTAGAATCTGTTACTTCTGTAATATTGTATATATCTCTGTTATCATTATGATGTGACACTGAGTTATTTACAGTTGTTACAGATCTATGATGTAATTTTCTCCTACTATCTGTACTTGTCTCCCCTCGAATATTTAATGGTGAGCAACATGAATTCGAATTACTACATTTGCACATTGTAATTAAATTATTTTCACTGCTATTTGATGCCAAAGTTGGTATACTTGACTTTCTTACAGCTCTATATCTATATTCAGTTATGTTGATTGAATCGACTGAATTTGATTGATATTCAACTGGTCTACACATTCTTCGAACTCTTTCATTACTTAAATTTTGTACAGTTACACTAATAATACTGTTAACTTGAGGGTTTGATTGGGTAGCGATCTGATTAGTCACTGAATTTTCATTATGTAACTTTATGTCTGACATCAAAACATTTTCAGCTTTTTTACGATAACACATACAAACACAATTAGCATTAGATGATTGTTTTTCTACATTTGTTACGCTATTACTGAGAGAATGATGATCTGTGCTTTTATTACATTTTAATTTTGTGCAATTGAACCTTGTTACCCAGTTCGAACGTTTCTTTTTGTTAAACGAACCTTTTGATGTATCAGTGTTATTGAAACATGAATTGATTTCATGAGCACTCTTTACACTTTTATGCCGTTTCGGAGTGAACAATGACTTTGCATTGGAACGCCGCAGATTTGATGTAATGTTACAAAATCTATGCAATGACTTTTGCGGTTTTACAACTGTTCCGGTGGATGAGGAGTCATTTTTGATTTGACTTATTTCAGTATTTTCAGATACTGATTTTTCGAAAGAAATATTTTTTTGCACAGAACTTTCATCTTTTTTCATGCTTGCACACTGTATGCTAGTACTTGGAGTATCCAGATTAGTACTAGACAACTCCTGAACAGTATCACAATCATCACTACTGTTTTGGAAAACATTTTCAGTTGAATTAGATGCTCCAGTATTAACTGTATTTGTTTGATCATTTATATCATCCATATTTCCAGATTGTGATTGGTACAATATTTTTTTATTCATACTTTCATGTTTAGAACCGGGTAAAGTACCTGTAAAGTCACTTCATTTATTCAAAGTATGATACTGTAATAAAATATATCGATAAAAATCTTCAGTAAAATATATTTTACTGCCATATACAACACGAAAATTTAATTTTATAAAAATCATATCCTTTTCGATTTGTACTATGTATAAGATATAATAATATAAATTTCTATCCACTTACAATGTTGTTGATTTACATCGATTTCACTTGTATGCTTCGAATATTTATACTTTTTATATGAACTTTCTATTTTTCTACGGTCACTATGTATTTGGCCCATTACTAATCAGATGTTTTATTGCTACACGATGCAGCAAAATAATATGAACCCATCACAAAATACAAATTGATGATACTCCAGTTTTGCTATAAATTTAAATTACGTAAGAGGGGACATTTACCAGATAAAAATTATTATCTGGTAAAACAAATAAAATACTGTTTGAACAGCTATTGATTAATCAGACACATAAAATAATTATTTTAAAAACATCAAATATACGATCATTTACTAGATTTACATATTTAATGATCATATAATGTATTTATTTACGATAAATTAGTTTAATTAATACTAATTGAAAACATTGTCATATTAATAAAAACCATTAATGACAATTAACAGGGTTGAATTAAATATCAACTATACAACAAAAATATTTTTTTCAATTAAAGTTAAAAAGATGAAAGAATATAAATATTAAAAAAACATATAAATACTAAACGTGAATTACGAACTAAAATCTATATGACAATCAACTGACAGAATTCAATTTTAATATAAACAATCAATATCGATTACATTTAACAACGAAGAACTTACACAAAAACAACTATTAATCACTTCGAACATTAAAATGATTTTTAAGAGTTATTATTTTGCACAACAGAAAAATATTTTTAGAAAATTGTGCAAAATGTCTTCTTTACAAATAATGACATCATTAACTATATTGCCAACATTACCATTATACATCGCATGCGGCCATAAGTCAATCTTATGTCTGCGTCATGTATGCATATATATATATATATATATTTATATCTTAATTTATGCATACAATCTTCATAAAAAAAGTCTGTACACACCCATTCAAGATTGGTTATATTAATATTAAAAATTATTTTATACTTATTTAAAAATGTTCATTGTACATCAAAAATTTACTTATTAATATAAATTTCAGTTCTTGTACTGTAAAAAAAAATGTAAAAATGAGTATATTGTTATAAACAGTTCTCTATTGTGAACAAGACATGTTTGTTCTTTGTTAGGAGTAAAATGAAAGAATGAGAGATTGAATGTGACAAACAATATTATTATTAGCTATATAAATTATAAAGCTTTAAAATAAAATTCGAAAATAAAAAATGACAAATTTTATTGCATTTTAATGTTTTCTACAATGAATTTATTGTAATGACAATTACAAATTTAACATTAATGATCCTACATTAAACATGACATATATCACTTATTTTATTAGAACTAAAAATAAATCAACTACTTATTTAAGTGTATTGACCAGTCTTCAGTCATACTAACAGCAGGTTTACGTATATAGAGTATAGATTTACTTGCATCGTATGTTGTTTCCAATTTTTTGTGATTATCTCCAGTCACAGCTAAAATTTAAAGAAAAATAATATCACATAAAAAATAAATAAAAATGATGGATGAATAATTACATGGTTCAATAATAGTTGCAGAATTTATTGCTCCAGTATGACCTAAAATAATGACTCGTTCCAACCATGACTTTGTTGGATATGATGCATTTGTATCCAAATTTCTAAAAAAATAATTGATTTATTAATATGAAAATTGAATATTTATTATTAAATATATTAACCTTGCTGTGAGTATATTGTTTTTAAATTCGAATTTCAAGTGAAGATATTTGCCATTTTTATACTCAAAACTTTCACCATCGTCTATGTAAAGATAACCTTTAGCCAATCCCTAATAAAAAAAATAAAATTATATAAAAACACTGTTTGTAAAATTATAAACAATGTTTAATAATACATACATCTGAATCCAATGCAACTATAAGAGTATATGGGTCATCGTGAGTAAGGCCTGATGAACGTCGAATGCGTTCTTTTTTTGGAATAATTGTTCCACCACGCTGAAATACTGGAATCTAAAATTTATTAAATACTATTAAGTAAAAAACATATTAACATATCTTATTATTTATGAATAAATTAGTATACTTATATTAAAATAAAAATACCATTATCCTCAATACTAATTTAAGATTTTTTTTTTAAAAAAAGAAATATGAATCTACCTTATGAATATCAACAGGGAAATTAACATTTCCTGAGCCAAGATATTTGTTGTATGTGTCAATGTCATACCATACTTCTTTATTTCCACCAGGAAAATAAATTTGAACTTGGGTAACACCAGCCTCTGTTACTGGTCGAATAAGTAATGAATCTCCTAAAATTGTGTGAAGGAACTTTTAATTTTTATTTAGATTTATAAAAAATATATATTTGTATATAAAATTTTATATTATGGATCTATTGAATAATGTTTTTCTAAAATCACCTAACAAAAACTCATTGTCAATAGTCCACAGATTATGATCTTGTGGATATTCCATAAATAAAGGCCGCATTACTGGTAAGCCTGTAGTTTCATGATCACGAAACAGCGTATACCAAAACGGTAGATAAGAGTAACGTTTGCGTAGAGCTGCACGAATAACAATACGGATATCTTCTGGATATAAATATGGTTCGCGTCTTTTTGTATCGATGTGGGAATGTGCTCGATAGAAAGGTAAAAAGGCACCAGTCTGAAAAAGAGATACGTAGATAAAAAAAACAAATGATATATTTCTCAATTGCTTACTTGATACCATCGTGCCATTAACTCAGGTTCTGGATAACCGAAAAAGCCGCCAATATCTGCACCACAGATAGAAATACCACCGAGTGCAAGACTAAGACACATAGGTATTGAAATTTGTAAATGATCCCAATGTGCAGCATTATCTCCTGTCCACACTGCAGCATAACGTTGAATACCCGCAAAATGTGATCTTGTCAAAACAAATGGTCGTCTTGTACCTTGAGATCTACTCAATAAACCTGAATAGGTTCCTTTTGTCTAAAATTGTCAGATACAAAATCCATTATTCAATTTTAAGTGTTGGTTTCATATGTTAAGAATATATTTTAAAATTTTAATACATTATACATACTTGTAATAATCCATAAATATTATGCATATCTCTGTGTTCCCATCCTCCAAAATGCAAGCAATCTTTTGGCATAGTTACTTCTGGACCATTAAATACACTAGGTTCATTCATATCATTCCATAAGTACATATCATTTGAAGACTGTGGAAATTTATCAAGAGCATATAAAGATGAATAATAATCTAAGACTGTTGGGTTGAAGAAATCTAAATAGCTAGATGAACCAGGCCAACACCAGCCTTTAAAAAAAGTACTTCAATTGGTAAACAATTAATTTTACAGAAACATTTTAAATGCTTTAAGATACTTGCCTTCATACACACTTCCTTCTGCATTATTTACATACAACCCATTTTCTAAAGCTGTTTCATGTAGAAAATATCCACTTTCACGTTTTATATGAGGATCAATGATCACAACTAATTTTCGTCCTAATAAAGTTAAATTACGTTGCATGTCGAGTGGGTGCGGAAAGCGTACTGGGTCCCAAGTAAAATATCTTGAAAGAAATAAATAGAAATAACGTAGCAGTATAAACTATATACATAAAGATACACATTAAAACAATTTGACATATATTACTTTTTGTTATCTGTGTATTCAATATCAAGCCAAATTACATCCATGGGCATATCATGATCATCAAAATTATCAATTACTGACTGAACATCTTTTTCATCATTGTAATTCCAACGAGATTGATGATAAGCCAATGAAAAATACTGAAACAAAATCAATTTTCAATTTTAAATCAAATTTTTAACAGATAGAAAAATAAATTATTTATAAAATGTATTATTTAAAAAATGTATACTGACTATAGTTCATCTTAAACTGCATTATATTCTCGTTTTATTTCAAAAAAATAAATATTTTTTATAACTTAAATAAACGAATGTCTTATTTCTTACTTGAGGTAATGGTGCAACCCCTGTTAAAACTGTATATTCTCTGATTACATCTTTAGGTTTAGGACCCAACAAAAAAAATACATCAATAACACCGGTTTCTGACATAAAATGAGTTTCAACTTTTTGATCCTTGCTATCTTTCATGCCCATATTTGATCCTGATACGAAATTGACAATTGAATTTACAACATTATTATCTTCTGTTGCAGTAGATGTTACATCAACCCAAGTTTCTGCAGCATTATGCCAAAAAATTCCAGTTGTATGTTCAGAACTATAATTAAAAAAAAATGATTTTATTTTTTTTAGTAATCCTTATACTTCAAACAACATTCAAATCATTACTCATTCATATATCCATATAAAGAGAATAATATTTACCCATGAGCATACAATAGAGGTACAGCTCCATATAAAGCCATTGGATTGTTGAGTTCATATTCAAATACATCAAGATTATATAATCTGTAAGGATCTGTTTTTCCTTTTGTATCTTTTAAAACTAAACTATCTGCATGTTCTGGTAATCCATAAGCATAAGCTGATCCTGGAAAGGTAATATCAAGTGCAATTGCAGATGGACCAAATGGTTTGGTATCACGGTGTGATTTAAAATTTTCTTCCCATGCTCCTGGATCTTCCTGCACAAAAAGAAAATATTACATAATTCATAAAAATATAAATAAAATGTTTTTGTTGCTTTTAATTACTTTAAAAGTAAAAAAAACTATTTTTTTTAAGAAAGAAAATAAATGAATTTAAAAGCTTCATTTTTTATTAGTTATTTATGAATACTTCATTCAATTTGTATTATAAAAGTATAAAAATATATTGACTGATCTATAAAATATGGAACCTTATATCTAATTATAAATCAGAAATTATAATTTACTTACATTATTAGTATTATACCCTTCATTTTCTCCTTGATTTTCTTCTGGATTCCTGTGAAGAAAAACAAAATTCAAACGTTTTTATTGTTTAATGTCTTCGTCATTTTCATATAATAAAAATGATTTGCTTATTAGAGAAACTGATATTATATAATAAAAATTAATAAAGGAACTTACGGTGGCTGACGTCTATGTTTGAATGGCTCGAAACGTAACAATCCTCTTGCATTGGCCGAGGCAACAAGAACACCATCTGAACTCAAATCTAAACGAAATGGTTTTGCAAAAAGTGTTGCTGTATTAACACCACTCTTAACAGAAATGTATTCAGGTGTTCTCTTTAAAACCTCTAGCCTGTAAAAATTAAATAAAGAATAAAACAATATTTTAAAAGTGTATTGCTTGTATAAATATATGTGAGCAGTTGTGAATTATATAATTATTAGAACTTTATTCCAATAAAAAAAATGTTTACAGTAAATAAAAAAAAAATACAAAACATTTATAAAATAAGATGTCTATAAAACATAAAAATGTAAATATTTACGACACTTACTTATTAACAACAGGTTCCTGTTTGAGTGCATTGGTTACACGAAATCTTTCTCTTAATGGTTTTGTTTCATCAACTTGTAATCGAAAAGTATTGTCCAGCAATGCTGACAAAATAATTTTGAAACTAGACTCATCAGCAGTATTCACAAGTTCTGCTTCGATACTGTGATCAGTTACAATTAAAGTTGATAATTGTAATTCGTATGTAGACTTATTTGGTTCTTGATTTCGACAACGTCTTTAAATTAAAGAAACAATTATGATTTGACTATAAAAATTTATATGCATACATAAATATTTAATGTATATCTGCATGTATATTTCTATGTGAATATTTAAGTGTATATATGAATATATATTATAGAGCTTATGACTATGTAAAATACCTGCAAAAACTTGACTGTTCGCATGTTTTAAAAGCACTACGGTCAACAGCTAAAATTAATGTTAAAACGCCAATTAATAACAAAAACCTGAAACATAAATATGAAGTATATATATTTACATTTTAATTAATCATCTCTCCAGTAAATATTTTAAAAATATTGCACTTGTAAATGAAAATTACAAAGTTAAATTAAAAACCCGGTTTTTTGATTTAAATAGAAGCGAAAAGTTATGTACAATGAATTAAATTATAATACATTTATTTTAAAAAGAATATTTATGAATATAATACAATTCATTAGATTAATTTACCTTAACATGATATAAGCCATGTTGGCACTTAAATTGAAATATTACGATCACTACTAACTTCTGTAGTAACCTAAATGACAGAATTTAGCTACTTGATATTTGCACAAACACTCGTTAAGAACTAGCGGTACTAAAAATGTTACATGCACGTGGTTTTTATCTGAGTTATTTTTCACCACGTCCAAAATATATTTAAACGGAATTCATTAAAAAAGCTTGTCTTGTTTATCTAATAAACGAATTATTTAAGAGTACTTATTAAGCATTTACTCATAAGTCTAGATATGCATTTTTTTTAAAGAAAATTTATTCTTTAAATCAAATTAACTCATGACTAAAAATTTAAATTACATATAAAAATATCAAAGAACTATTCTATTCTGACAAATTAAATAACAATTATACTCAATAGAATATTGCTGTGTTTAAAACTTATTACGTATTAACAAGGACAAAACACAGTTGCTACTTTTAGGTTTAATAATAAAATGAATAGAAAATACTTTTTATTTATAAATTTATATTTCATCAAGCATAAAAATAAAAACAAATTACACAAATGAACACTGTATTTTTTGTATCTATGTGTATATGTATGTATGTGTATATGTATATATATATATATATATATGTATATATATATATATATATATATGTATACATATATATATATACATATACACACACATTTATACTTACATGCATTTATTTAGCAAGTTATTATTAAAATTTCTTACAAATAAAAAAAGTTAAGGAGTCACACGTTTTGGATCACGTGGGAACATGCTAGTTTTACGTATGTTATCAAGTCCAAGATACAACATAACAACTCTCTCAAGTCCAATTCCTCCTCCAGCATGAGGAGGGCAACCGAACCTAAATGCATCTATATATGAAGTGATTTTGGACAAATCTATAAACAAAAATGATTTAATATACTTCATGAAAAATTATACTCATTAAAATGCTATAACCTATGCCATGATGTTTAGCACGTTCAGTAAGAAATACAGGATCGTGAATACGCTGTGCACCGGAAAGAATTTCTTCTCCACGCATAAACATGTCATAAGAATTACTTGATTTATTATCATTTGGATCGGGCATTGTGTAGAATGGTCTTACAGCTAAAGGATATTTGTCCAAAATATAAAAATCAGTATCATACTGAAATAAGAAATATGATTTTTTTGTGAAATTATTCATTTCTAATTCAAACATGAAAAAACTCTTTTCTTTACTTTTGCTTTAACAAGTTTTCCTAATAATTTTTCATTGGGAGTACTAAGATCCTCTTCATCACCCATTTCTACTCCAACTTCATGTAACATTTGAACACCTTGTTTATATTGTAGAACTAATGGTGGATCCAAAAACATGAATGGTTCTACACTATATTGCTGTTTTACAGTTACAATCTCTTTTGAATAACTGTAAATTAAGTAAACATATGTATATTCAATCTGAACAAGTCATGAATTATTTATATTTTGCATAGTTATTTTCACATTATTTAAAAAAAAAAAAATAATGAAATAATACAAATGTAAGTATAATTCAAAATACCCACTTGTCACGTAATCCTCTGAATAAATCTGTAAACATATTACCAATTGTATACAATACTTCATGGTAATGAAATTTAAAAGCCATTTCAAGATCCAATCCAACAAATTCTGTGAGATGACGATGTGTATTTGAATCTTCAGCTCGAAATACAGCTCCAACTGTGAAAACTTTCTCCATATCTGCTGCAATTGCCATTTGTTTATATAACTGAGGACTTTGGGCCAAATATGCAGAGCCTAAAAGTCAATTAATAAGATATTTTTTTAAATTAAACTGATTAAAAGTATGCTTATTCTATTCTATTCTATAATTCTTGATTAAATATATATTTTTATATTAAAAATTACAAAATATGTACCTTTAAAATAGCTTACAGTAAAAACATTTGCACCGCCCTCGCTAGCAGCAGATATTATTTTTGGTGTATGAATTTCGAGAAAACCTTTATTAGTTAGAATGTCTCTGAATAATTTACATACTCCCGCTTCTAGCTTAAATATTGCTTGGTTTGCAGGAGTTCGTAAATCAAGAACTCGATTGTCAAGTCGGGTATCTTGATTAACACGAATTTCTGGACCCTATAATATATATAAATACATATAATATGAAAAAATAAATAAATTAAGCCCTACTTCTTCAGATTTCTCTGGTCGTGCTGCATCCTCTATCAATAATGGTAAAGGTTGACCAGCAGGAGAAACTGTATATAGACGATTACAAGCAATTTCAACATCTTTTTGAGAACATGCCTCAATTGGTGAATTAGTTAATACAACATATCCTTCTACATCTACTATACTTTCTTTTGTTATGCTAAAATTATTTATATAAATTAATTATATATCTGTCTATCTATCTATATGTACATGTATATGTATAAATAAATGTGTATAAATTTATATGAACATACTTGCTAGCAAATTTAATCATCTGTTTAGAAATTGTTTTATCCACATTCAAAATTAACTGAACAGAATATTCTCTTTGACGTAAAACAATAAAACATTGCTTTCCTATCCCTCTTGAAGTATGCAATCTAGCTCTTATCCATACTAATGGACCAGCAGCTTCATTTGAGTCTATATTATTTTTTTTCCATTTTTCAACAAAATCACGATTTAATGATATAACAGAAGTATATGATCGAGTTTCATTTTTTTCTGTTGACTGTATTAAAGGTAATACACCATATCTTTCAGACGCATAATCCTCTGAAAATGAATTGTATGAGTGTGTGTATGTATGTATGTGTTTATATATATATGTATATATACATATTCATATATAACCTTCATAAAAACATTAAAATGAAAAAAATACCCTGAATGTTCTTCTCATCCCCTTGGTTTTTTCCTGATGCGGCTTTATGTTCTGCACGTTTAGCAGCTTTCAAAGCCTCTTTTGCTTCCTTTTTTGCTGCCTTTTTAGATTTTTCTGATATTTCTGAAGAATTTTCATCAGCCATTGCTAGGATATTTGAAAAATATTATAAATAGTAAAAACCTCACGTGGAATAAAGATACATAACCTACATGATATTCATAAAAATAAAAGTATTACCTTAATTTATAATTTGCAAAATACGAAGTCAAATATTCTGACCAACAGTTATGTAATTCTTAGATAAGCAAAAATTGATAACCTTTACAATACAAAATATTAATTTCAATGCAACACCGGTATCATATTTTTTAATCGACGTTTGTTTGGTTGCCTAAGAAGCAAAAATATTTATTTATATATATATATATATATATATATATATATTTATATATATATATATATATATATATATATATACATACATATATATATATATATATATGTATATATACGTACATATATATATATATATATACACACATTTATATATATATATATATATATATATATATACATGCACACAAGATACACACATATATGTATAAATTTGTTAATGTTTTATTATATATTATATTTGCTATTTGAGGCCATGAAGCAATATTATATTAATACATTATGATTATAATTTTAAAATCATATTAATTCGTTTTGATATTTTAAACACAAGGACACAGTGATTTAAAATTAAATAATAATTCATAAAGCTATAATTCTAAATATTTGATTATAATATATTATACTAGTTATTTAATACTATTATTAATATTTTATATTATTATGATAATTACTTATTTATATGAGATTATATGTAAAATATTTGATATTACTTACGAAAATATAATTAACTAATATGAGTAATAGTAATTAATTATATATATTGAGAGAGAGAAAGGGAAGAAAGTATTGCAGAGAAACAGAGAATTTTTCAAACTGAAGCCTTTTGAAAAAAATTGATCCAAGAATGGATCGTCGTTAATGATTTTATATATATATATATATATATATATATATATATATATATATAATTGTGTGTGTGCGTATGAGTATATCAATATATAAAAAGTAATTTTCTTATAATCTTACAAACAAAATTAATAAAAATAATATTATATATCGTTGATATTTTCCCTGATATAGGTAATCAATAAAAAACCTATGTAGTGTATTTTAACCTTGATTGCAATGCCCGAACAAATTTTTATAAAAACGTATAATTTCAACAATAACTGCGATGAATATATTGTTAATTATGCATGTCGAAAAGCCTTGTAATAGTAATATGTAAGTATAATTTTAACCTTCAAATCTATAGTCATGCGATTATGAAAATCAGTACTTGAACCTGACTGATGTACAAATATCTATTGTGTGCATGTTTCATCCCAATACCTGGAACGAATCGTTTTTAATCTCATTAATTCTCTTTATTTCCTCCCATTCTATCTGATATGTTTTGGTTTCATTCGGGTTATTGATATTAGATACTGTTTAATTAATTATACATCGAACGACATATAGGGTCATCGAAAAATGTTATTGTTTTAAACATTAATGGTTTAATAAAAGCATTAAATTTACAAATGTTCTCTGTTTTTAATTATGGATTTCTATAAATGATTACTTAGATGAAAATAAAAATAAACGAGAAAATATAACTTATATTAAATTTGGTGTTAATAAAAAAATTCTGCCTCAATACTTTTTTAAGAGATTGAATCTACAATTCCTATTCATACTTTGATTACAATTATTATTGGTGGATCAATAATAATGATTAAATAAAATATAAGCTAACAAAATTAACTTTAAAGTATTTATATATATATATATATATATATATATATATATATATATATATATATATATATATTTAAAACGAGTCTAAACTTATTTAAATTCTGGACAATCAAAAGAATAATTTAGATTTAAAAATGAATTTACTACTACAAAACAAAATCAAATGGACGGAGAAATAATAAGAAGTTAAACTAAATATTATAGAGTGTAGTATATTAAAATTTATAAATTACAAAAGTATTCGACTTCATCGTCAGATCAGTCATATTTGCATTTAAAAATTAATGTAGAGAAAACATATATTTAACTATTAAACTATCTTTATACGAATATAAGAGTGTTAATAAAATTGTATAAAGAAATACGGATTAAACTCGAGAGAGTGTAAAACAGGAAAATAAAATTATTTAAAACTAATTATAGCTACCTTAAAAAAGTATTTAAATCATCTTGTTGTTAGATAATTATGTAAAAATAAATAACATACGACTAAATCAGTTCTATTTTATGGATGAAATTATAATATTTGCAAACATATCGATACAGTTAGAAAATATGGTTGAAAAACTAAATGAATCTGATTAAAAAAATATCTTAACATAAATGATGTTAACGAATTTGTTTACTTAAAGATAAATATTTTTTTCGAAAAAAATAGAAATCGAAGAAATTGTAAAGTATATTTATTGCAAAACAGTATACCAATTTATTACTTTTAAAAGTATTGAATAGATAAATTATTAGGAATGAACAAGGGGATTAAAAATAGAAACGAACTAATTTGACAGAAAATCTCAATACTTAAACAGAAAAGTTTACTTTTTTTAAAAAAAAAGAGTAATTAGTGTAAAATATCTGCCTTCACCTATTACGAATATCGAACGTCTTCAGTGACTTTAGACACTATATAGAAACATTGAAAGATGTGTATTAAACAGAAGAACAGAATGGATGGGCACGAACATAAACATGAATTGATAAGAAGAATAAAGGGCTTGAATTGGAAATAGGTGAGATATATCATAATAAAATGAGATAATAAAACAATAGAAGTTATTAACTCGCAACCTGGTATTAAACAATTTAGAAACAAATTAATAAATAGGTGGAATAAGAATATCAGAAACATCAATAGTATTGTATGTAAAATAAAGTTACTAGAAAAAGATCTTTATCCATTTGTAGATCATTAAAGTTTAAGGATACATTGATTAATAAACGTTTTTTTTCTAATTTGAACCGACTAGTATCCTTTTTACATAGGGTTTTAAATTTTTATCTTATGTCCTTATTATGTCCTCTTGTTAATATTTTCAGATTTCAGTTAATATTCTACATATATATATATATATATATATATATATATAATTCCATTACGTTATTATAATTATTAAATTTAGTATAATTAATTATTTAAGTGTTAAATAAATTTAAAAATAAAAGGTTATATATACATATATATATATATATATATATATATTTATATATAGACGAATGTATGTATGTATCGTTTTATGGCTAAAAATATAAATATTTTATGCAATCTAAGCGTAGTTAGTATATTGTTACTCCCTCCATTTATAGAAAAATATTTGTAGTGGTAGTTGATGTATAAACGTCGGTTAATTTATTTTAAAGAATATAATAGATATTTGTGTTTTGTTATGTGCATGTAACATTTAAAACTTCATTGTTAAACAATAAAAATGAGTTTATATTTAAAATATAATGTTTTCTATGCTTTATGTTTGTTAATAACATTTACATTATCACAAAGTATTAACGAAAATGGTAAGCATTTGAAGATTATATGAAAGTATTTAATGTTTTGTGTTTATTTGCAAGGAAAATCATTGTCAATCTATACATTATTTAAAACGAAAAATATTTTATATTATTTCTATGTATGTATATACATAACTATTAGTTATTGATTTTATCCAAAATTTAAATTAAACGATCCAGTCATATTATTATTTAGTATTGCGTTTTGTTTCTTTCTAGATATTTATTTTTTATCTTATTTTAGTTAAATTATATTTAAAATGATATACGTTTTATATTTAATTATTATCAATTTTATATTGAACACGAATTAAAATTAATTTTTAATTATTTAAAACACAACGTATTTGACATTTAGAATTATTGAATATTTATTTTAATTTAAATTATTTTTATAACAATCACTTTTTGATATATATATATATATACACTTAAATCAAATTGTTGATTAGATTAAATTTAATAATTATAAGTATATATTTATTGCTAAAAAAATGTATTGTTTTGAAGTTCATTATTAATTTAAACAAATCTTATGAAATTAAAATTTTCTATATTTTCAATTCGAATATTTGTGTTTAGGTAAAGGTCTTTGTTTTGGCTCTACAAAATGTATGCGGCTTTCAGAATGTAATTTACTGCACGATTTAATCCACAGATCTTGTATAGCAGCAGACAGGTACTTAAATACACACTTAAGATAATATTAAAATCTAATAGAAGTCAATTATATGATTAAATATTAAATTTAAATTCTTGTGAAAAAAATTGTAATATTTCATAGCATACAATTATAAAACTAAAATGGAATAAGGTCTGAATAGTATTTTTATATCATTACAAGAAATCAGTAAACACATTTACAATTTACCGATTATTTATTTGTACAATCTAGTTAAATATCTCTTTTTAAAAAGATTCCGTTCGTTAACTTGCGGTTATATTGGAATCGAACCGATGCTCTGTTGTCCTGTTGGCGGACATCAGTCTATAATTCCTTCAGGGAAGCCGAGTGGAAGTCTGTTAAGCTCGTATGATTATGAAAAAGAAATGCCCTGTGGTCAGACACTGTTAAGGAATACTAATGGATTCAATGGTCTTGGAGCTCAGCCTTGGATTGTCCGAATTGGATTTAAGAGTGATTTATTTATATTAAAACTTTTGAAAAACATATACACATGTTACTAATATCTTGTTAAATATTCAGGTACTGTAAACGGTGAAACGAAATACCCTTGCGGAGGATCTATTTTAAGTAACCGTGTGATATTAACCGCAGCTCATTGTGCGTTAGTGAAAACAGAAAGTTATAAATTGTAAGTATTAGCATGTCATCACGCTTTGTAAATTCTGTTCGTTTTAAAATCTTCTGGGAAATATCATGGAAAGTAATAAAAAAACTAAAAACACTAAACAAATAATAATTTGGGATTTTTTATAATCGCATGTGCTCTACTATGACCTCTAATTATGTGACAATAAAAGCAGTTTTTTTTTTGGCAATGTTACGTTAATAATAGAAAAATGAGATCATTTAATGCGAATGTATAATAAATAAATTAATGTCTGTTTTATCTAGAAATACGGTCGTTGTCGGTGAATGGGCATCAAATACGGACACGGATTGCAATTCGGATTTTTGTTCACTTCCGGTACAGACTCTTTCAATCAGTCACGTCATTGTGCATCCTGGATATCAGCAAGATAACACGTATCAAAATGATGTAGCTCTCATTGTCGTCAATGACAATATTAATTTTACAGGTACTTTCAAGATTTCAGTCAGCAATTTAATCTGAAATAAAAGTTATTTGCAAAGATTTTATTTGGATACGAATCCTTTGAACATATATATATATATATATGATTTATAAAGAAGCTGTCAACTTATTGGATGTCTGGTAAAATCGAACAGTCCATCGATAATAAACAAAAATAGAAACATTACAACAGATTGAAAATAGTTATTTTTTATTGAAAAAATATGTACGAACTTATTGTGTCAATTAATATATAAAATCGGAAATTAAATAATAATATTGACGAACATTTTTCTTGTCTGGCAAGTTTATGAGACAATAACACTTCAAAAAAAGTGGTCTTTACTATAATTTGCATAATATCAATGTGAATAAATAAATGTGAATGAATAAAGATATGCTTAAATATCGTAAATGAATATATAAAACATGTCCTTTGATTTTTTTATAGTGATTTTTATTAATAAATGTGGGTAGTGTTTAGTTTTTATTATTGTTGATGATAAAACAAATATGTTTGGAACAAAATACGCAAAAATATCAGTTTAATCAGCGACTAATAATGTCATATTTTGTAAACAGTATATATATATATATACATACACACACACTCATATATATATATATATATATATATATATATATGTATTTATGTAATTTTATTTATTTTAAAACCCACGAATGATTTTTTTTATTTTTCTATAGAGAACATATTTTTTTTCTGATTGAAAATGTTTGACAATTAATTATTGATAATTTTTAATTGTTTTTTATACGCATTTAGATGTCAATACTATTATCCTAAGAGCGCTGAAATACATAAAAATTAGAAAAAAATGTGATTTGTGGTGGACTGAAAAATCTATTTGTAAATCTTACTTTGATCTTTTTCTATAGCTTTATATTTCTTATACCTATGAATATGTACACAGCATATTTGTATCTATATGTAAAAAGATATTTTTAAAAATTTTAGCTACTGCTCGACCAATTTGTGTTTTTGAAGGAACTAGTAAATTTATCGGACAACATGCAACATTGATAGGTTGGGGTAAACTAGCAGGCCAGCAAGGTAAATATCGTTATTTATGCTGAGAAACATATCAAATCTTATAAATTAATACTTTTGTATGATCAGTTATTCCAAAATATCTAAAAAATAGAATGTGTTATTTTATAAGTAAACAATCCTAAATCCATGTTTGAAAAAAATGTATTGATTATAGATTTAAACAATTATTTCAATTCTGTTCAATGATAGGTTGAACATTTCAAATTTATACTCAGTGAAGTTTACAGCGTTCTCTTTTTTTTAATTGTTGAATTGTAATAATGATATCTAAGATAAATTCTAATAAAATATTTAATTGTTTATTTATAACAGTTATCTATTTTCACTCTAAGTGTTAGGGTTCGAAATTTTATTTTATGAAAAGGTGACAGAGAAATAACCGTTTAAAAATTAATATATATGATTTGATGAATGGCATATTTGTGGTTATTTTTCATTTATGGTATTATGATCATTTTCGATTTATGTTGCAGCTCAACCTTCAATCCAACAATCATTAACATTACCAATAGTTTCTATGGATAAATGTAGACGTGTTTACGGGGCCCAGGTTCCGTTAGGTAGCGAAGACGAACAACTTTGTGTCGGTGGTAATTTAGAAGGACAAGACGCTTGTGCTGGATTTGGAGGATCGCCGCTTATTGCCAAACATTCAAGCGGAGTTTTCTATCAAGTACGTACATTTTTCTATCCATCTAAATTGTCATATATTGAAAACTGGAAGTATCTCTTTTATGCTCTTTTTTCCAGGTTGGTATGTTATCGTTCGGTGCAGAGCAATGCGGAACTGCAGGCGTGCCTAGTGTTTATGTTAACATTCAGAATTATGCCCATTGGATTCGTGAAAATACACCATTGCTATATTAAATACTTGTTAGTTTAAATTTAATGCAATGGAAATGTGTAATACATGTAATTGTAACCATTTTAATATTCAATCGAAGTTTTTGTAATATTTAGTAGTCAGTTTAATTTCATTTAATGCAAATTTGTGATATGTAAAATAAAAAAAATAATGGGTTTTCTACTGGATTTTTTTTTTAGAATAACCTGAATAATCAAAACATTTCACTCTTTGCCTAATGATACATTTATTTCTTTACGATTTATTTTTACTATATTGTTTTTTCTGTGTATTCTTAGTACATGGCTATTCTATGAGAATCGAAAAGGCTATGTACGAGTTCGTTTCCTATATTTCGACTTTTTTCATCTCTAGACAGACTGAATCTAGATGAAGCTCAAAGTCTGCCTGATGAAAAGAACTCATAAATGATCTCTAGTGTTAGCATAGAACAAACATGTTCATTTATTTTTTCAGCTAGATATTAATAGAATAGTGCCAGTAGTTTCTGCCTAGGCTTTAATTTATGACCAATTATACAAAATATGAAACTGGATTTATTATAATAAATTGTTGAAACTTGAAATTTTAATATGAGTATATGAATACTTATTATTTGTATAAAAACTAATTCAAACTTTTTAAAATGTTTGTAGATTTTACAGTTTGCGCGATTAGTTAGAAATTTGCGTCTCTACTATCTCTCTCTCTCTCTCTCTCTCTATATATATATATATATATATATATATATATATATATATATATATATATATATATATATATATATATATGCATACAAATATATAATTCATAATAGCTTAATTTCATTCATTGCTGTACATCACCTCCTCCAATATATCAATATATTACCATTTTTATTTTAGTTTTTTAAGTGTTTTTTCGGACAATTTTCTCCTTCTATCTCTTCTGAGATGTTTCCCCTTCTTAAAAACTCTATCTTTTATCCTCTAATCAATGTATTTACCCTTTGTATCAATTTGTTATTCCCTATCTCCGTAATATATCCAATACAGTTACAATTTTATAATTTTCAATTGTGTATCCAATATTCTATAAATGCTAGTACCCACCCGTTCATTTTTCAATCATTAAATGCGATTCCAACGATGATATTTCTATCCTTCTCTAAAACGTTTTCAGTACACGTTAAACAACACATTTTAAGTCACAAATTAAACAACATATTTTTGTTTAATTTAAAATACAATATTGTTATTTTACGATTTTTATTCTAAACGTTTCTTTCCTTATTCATTTCATATAATCATCTAAATAATTTACATTTCAACTAAATAAGTGTATGAAAAATTGCTGCCTACTTGAAAACAGGTAGATACGGTATTCTTTGTTAAAATGTACCTAATTCCGAAAAAGATTATCTCTCTTCTATTGTAATGAGATGCCATGAAGTATTGGTTATAAAATCGGTTTAAAACGGATCATTTATTTTAAGATTGACTAGTTATATAGATAACTTGTTGAAGTCAACAAGTCAAATTTAATGTAGTATATAATAATATATTAATTCTATATAAATGGATATAAAGTATTATTTAATGTTTACAAAAGTGCGTTAAAACAATAATTTTGGAAGTCATATTACAATATTTTTCCGGTAAATTATTGTCATCATATATTGAATTAGTTGAAGCATTTTCACTATCATTCAATGCGAAATACTTTGCGTTTTTCTGCCGATTGCAATAATACAGTGTAATGTAAATTATTGTGAACGACGATAAACGTATTTAATTCGAGTTTTATTATTAAATTTACACATATTTTAAGAACATATGTTATTTGGACATATAAGATTAATAGAACGAGAAAAAAATCTCGTCAGACAACTGTTAATTTATTCACAGCGAATAAGAATCGTATGTATGAAATTTTCCTCGTGCTCTCAGATTCGATTCAGTGTTTGCCGCGACCGTTTGTCAATTCGCATCAATCGACGAAAATGTGTGCATAAAGATGTCTATCAAGATTATTTACCAGTCGTGGTGGATATCAGTCATTTATATTTGCTACTGTGTATCCGGAAACGGTGACATCGTGTTTCCATCTGATGGTATGTAAAATATATACACTTTTTTAATATTTTGTATACATATATATATATATATATATATATATATATATATATATATATATATATAGTTAAACTATTATGAATATTATTGTCTGATGATAATCTAACAATATAAACATTTTGTACAATGTCAATTAATTTGCAATCTTATCACATTAATTTATTTGTCCTCATTTATTTTATTTCATTACTAATTGGTTGTTTCTATTAAAATTTAATATTTGAAAATAAGTATTTTTTTCTGACGTAAATGCGGATTATATATATATATATATATATATATATATGTAAACAAAAATATGTATGCGTATATGAAGGTCGAATATACTGAACAAGAACTACTACATCTGAAACAGGAATCATTAAGAGAATGTATAATACAATTGAACAGGTGATCAATAATTATAAAAAATAAATAAAGTAGACCTATATATATATATATATGATAGAATATTTGTACAAGTGTTATTTTATTATTGATGTCTGAAATTTTTTATAAGAAAATTTAAATTATACTTCATGTAATAAAGTCTTGCTGTTTTAATTATTTGTTTTTTGAATGGAATAAAATATACATTTATTTAATATTATTGTATATGTACTAATTATTAGAATAATAATTTAAAATTTATCTCAATACTTTATATGTATATATATATATATATATATATATATATACTTATATATAATTTTCACTCTACTAGGCATAATTTTTATTTAACTAGGTGAATTGAAAGTAATTTAAATAACTGGAAATTATTTGGAAATATAACTGAAATATAGGTGCATGAAGATAGCATAAATGTCGAAACCGGCAGTAACAGTAAAAAAAATATATCAGTTAAAGAAACAATGATAAGATAATAAAATAGAATAAATTGGTTGTTAATTAATTTCCGTTATTTTACAATAGAATCGAGGAAAATTAAAATCTGAAAACTGATAGAAAAAAGAACGATATCGTTCCGTGCGAGCAAAAAAGTATTTTGAAAGTTTACATTCATAAGTGAATTATTATCTTATATTCCACAGAAATTTCTTTGTGAAAATATCCCAGTCAGAGAAAATCGTTTATATTTTAATGCATATTTTAATGACAATACTCTATCATTTTCAGCAATGGCGGATTCGTTCTGCACGTTTAAAGGGATGTTGAGTGGAATTTAAAAAAACACACACATACTTTGGTTACTATCTATTCTTCATGAAATGTATATTAATGTTTAAGTCTAATTTTATATTTTAATAATTCTAAAAAAAAGTCATGGAATCTAATTACCCACATCACCACTGAATCTATCATTGCTTAATCTTTTAGAGTGGGAGAGAAATGAAAATTGATATTCATTATGAAAATGAATTGTCATCAAAATTAAATAAGTGTTAAAATAAAATGATTTAATAAAATGTTAAGTCATCAATATGAAATAAGTTTAATTTTATATTTTAATAATTTAGAAAAAAAACGACTTGGAATCTAATTACCCATACACCACTGAATCTGCCATTGCTTAATCTTTTAGAGCAGGAAAAAAATGAAAATTGATATTCATTAAGAAAATGAATTAATAAGTATAAAAAAAATCTAATAATCATAATTGATATTATTTCTTACAAATTATCGTATTGATAATAACAATATTATATAATATCTTCAATTAATTAGATTATATGTAAATGAGATTTTATTTATATTAGAGACTCTTAATTTCTTTGTGCTTGGACCTCTCCTGTAAATAAATTTAATGTGTATATCTATATGTGTATATCTCTCCAACATCAATTAATCAACGAACCTTTCAAAACATAAATAAGACACTTTCTGCTTTTATTATTATTATAATTTAGTCAATGCAAATCATTTAGTTGATATTTATATATTTTTAATGGCCATCAACACATATAAATGCTTTATTTGTACAAGTTGTGATCTTGTCTCATGTCGTTTTTTTTTAAAAAAAAAATTCTGTTGTACAATTGACTGAACTCATGATTAAAATAACATCAAATATTCTATTCTTTTTTTTAAATAATGCCGACCTTATTGAACTGTACGAACTTGTTATAAAAAAGAAAAAAGTCGACACCCACTTCAACAAAAGTAATTGTTTGTTCATGCATAAAAACACTGTTCTGACGTCATTCACTTCTGACGTCATAAGGAAAAACATTCCAGAATGTTGCTAGCAATTTATAATTTGTTTTTACAGGCATCCTTTTTTAAATGTTATTTTTTTGATTATTTTTCCGACTTAAACGAATTGATTACGAAAATGTAAATGTTCTTGCCAAGTATCATTTCAATTTAATAATGCGAAGAGAATAATAAAACATTATATGAATAAAGTGTAAGTGAAACACATATCAATAAAATATATGTACAATAACAAACATGTTATGAATCCTAAATTTTCAAATGATGGAAATGGAAAGAAAAAATAACAACAGTTTTAAAATAAACATGAATAAAGGATGTTTTCGAGAAACAATCAACGTTTCTCAGAAATTGTAATACTATTTTACTGACCGTTTCATACAACGATCCCCGAGGCGAGACTAGATTCGGATATGTGGTTAGTCATCATAAGTAAAAACTTCTTCGATCCTATTAAAATCAGTCAAGTTTACGTGCCGGACCTTTATGTGGTACAATAAATTGCATGCTCAATCAAATTCGCCAGTATTAGACCTGCCGCGATGACCGCAAGCAAACGCCTGTTTATATTAATTTTCATCGTTCTCTTACCGTCTGTCTGGAGTGAGTGTATTTTGATTTAATGTATATTTGAAACGAAATTGTAAAATAATATTTATTTTTTGGATTTAAACAGTTGACTTCATTTATTTACTTTCGTTATTTTTTTTTTGAATGCAAATATCTACTGTGTAGATTTGTAACATACTTTTGATATTTCAGTGTGGGGCACATCTCAAATTTCTGGCTGTATAGCACCGGACGGAAACATAGGAACGTGTGTTAATATTCGTCAGTGCCCGTTGTTATTGAACTTAATAATAGCGAGCAGTCCTCAAGTACCTTACTATGTGATCGAATATGTAAATCGATTCAAATGCGGATTCGAGCACCTCGAACAGATGGTATGCTGTTCGATACAGAATGCCGTTAAATATATGGAAAACAATAACGTCATAAATTCACCCCCGTTCACCGAACGTCCTTCGGCGACCACGATGGCGTCTCAAATAAAAATTCATACGGCACCACCAGACGTTTCGAATCATCCGAATATTGGGCTCCTGCCGACTAACTGTGGACCGATCAGTCCGTTTCAACGGATCTACGGCGGCAACCTGACAGGTTTATTCGAATTCCCTTGGATGGCGCGTTTAGAATACAGTACAAGTGAGTGTATTTGTTTTAAATCAATTATAAAGTGCCCGGGTTTTCCACACTAATCTTTTTTATAATACTCACACACCAGAACCAAGTTTATAAAAATCGTGTAAAATGAGGGAAGACTTGATGCATGTGTGTATCTGAATTTATACATTGACACTCATATTTTTTTTTAAATGCAGTATTTTATTATAATTTTATTTACTTTTTATGAAATAACAACCCAACAACTAATGACATTACATGAAATGAAATGTGATCGTTTAATTTTCAGAAAACGGCCGTGCATTCAACTGCGGCGGAAGTTTAATAAACAATAGGTATATTTTAACAGCAGCCCATTGCGTTACTGGTCTTAAAAACGGTAACAGTTTGTAAGTATTTCCTTCTTAATACTGTAAAAAAGACGTATTAGCAACGATGAATCGAATTTTCATGCGCTTTTGATCCTTTAAAGATACGGTGTTCGACTTGGAGAACATAACAGCTCATCGGAAATTGATTGCGAACTGCAAGACGGCGAGACTATATGCGCACCGCCTGCGCAAGATTTCGGCATCGAAAATATTATTGTTCATCCTGGATATCAAAGGAAAACTGTTCAGCATGATATAGCGTTGATAAGACTCAGCGCATATGTAACGGCGAGTGGTAGGCAATCTTCTAATTATTCTCACATCCTCTGTGTAACTAAAATAGTTTTTAATTTGTTTTCTACGTTCAATTCGTACATTTATTCTATTTCATATGATGTTATAAACAAGAAAGTAATTAAAATAGAATAGAATTACACGTGGGTTACGTTTTAAAAAAATATTACAGTTTTAAATGATAAGTAGATTAAATAAAACTTATTTTTCAGATAACGTACAGCCAGTATGTCTACCAATAGGAAATGAACGAAATAATCAGTTAAATAAAAAAGTTCTTGTTACTGGATGGGGAACAACAGAAACTGGTACTTCTTTTATTACATTCACAATTATAGTTTTTAGCGTTGTGGCTACAATTACTTTCGTAATTAAATCTTCTCTCCCTTACACATTGTCAAACTCTTGACATATATATATATATATATATATATATATATATATATATATATATACACATACATATAGAACTTCAATTCAGGCTTCCACATGGAAGTTTCAAAGTGGGCGCAGGTGCTAAAAAATCATGTTATTTTTTTATTTATTATTTTAGTTTGATTCAATACTAAAATACTATTGAACTAAAATAATAAATGGGGGATAACATGATTTTTTTAATTTTTGTGTTTTTTTAGTACTTTCATGTGGAAGCCTAAGTTAAATCATCCTATATATATATATATATATATATAATTATTGCATAAAATATATGTAATTATTGCATATTATGCAGTATTAAAATCAAAGCGATTGTCAAATTTATCACAAGTAGAATTCTATAATTATCTGTATTATAACTACAGACCGAATATAGTAAACAGTAGTAAAATCGAATTGATCTTAGATTGAAAAAAAATCCATTGTAAACTCGCATTAAATGCACTAACTCTGTTTTATTATAGATTACAATAATCAAATATCCATTTTATTATTTTGACTGACAGTTGCTAGATAAATCTATTCTAATTTCTTCAGATTTAAACGATCCAGTGACTGTGATATTTTTTAGAGCCTATTCAGTAGTTTCCTATTGCCTACTCTTTTTTTAATATTGATCGTCCATTTCAAATCGTTTATTCCTATTTTATGAACTGTTTATTTTTATATCTGTTTTCTTCTTTTGATAAATTTGCTTGTTATTCACAAAATGTTTATGCTTCTTTGATTGACCTGAGTCGCTGAATCGATAATATACAGTTAATTATCGATTAATGTACCGATTATATTATAATATATATATATATATATATATATATATATATATATATATATATATATATATATATATATATAATATACCGACAATTATAATTGTTCTGTGGGGACAGTTAAGTATCTGTTCTCGGTTATTAGTTTTAGCACGTGTGTCATTCTTAGGTAGATGTTGAAGACTGATATAGAAGTTTTCAACATCCATCTAAGGATGGTACATGCGTCGAAACTAATAATGGAGTACAAACACTTAAATGATTCTTATATGGTTAAAAAAAAATCTTGCTGTATTAATATTCGCATCTAATTTGTTATCAGGGACGGCTAGTGCAGTAATGCTTAAAGTATTCCTGCCCGTCGTTGCAAACAGCAAGTGTTCAGATTTTTACAAATCCGTACCGATCACATCTCAGCAGATATGTGCTGGCGGCGTCCGAGGAAAAGACTCGTGCACCGGCGACAGTGGCGGTCCGTTGCAATTACCAGTTGCACACTCGAACACAGGCTTCCCGTCGTACTTTCAGTACGGCTTGGTGTCGTTTGGACCGAAAACGTGCGGAATAGAAAACCAGCCGGCCGTCTACACGCGCATACCATTTTATATGGACTGGATCTTAGATAATTTATTTAGATGAAACGGATCGGAAAACGTGAAAAAAGAAACATTAAGTAAACGAAATCCGTCGAATCATAAGTGTTTTGGAATGGTTGTGTATAGTACGTTTCAACACTTATTTAATTGAAATATTAAATTTTAAAATGATTAAATTAACATTATATTAATGTTACAAACAGCGACTTCAATGGCTCAGTTTAGAATATAGAGAATTAAATAATAATTTAGAGTAGAGATTTTGTATAGTTTACTGATTTGTACGTCCATGTCGCCTAATAAGTTTGTCATCATTTTTATGACATATAGAACATAAATATAAGATATTTACATTGGTATGTAAACATGCAGATGGAATTCTTTAAGACAGAATATTTTACAAAGGTGTTCTTTAAAATTATATACATATTCAGCAATATAAAATAAGGAAAACTGATTATATATATATAAACACATGTGATGATTTAGGTACAATTGAAGAGACCAGATATTTTATTTTAAAATCAGTATAAATTTTTTTTATTATTTGATTTTATGGAATGTAGATATTATTTTTATTAAGAAAAACTAGAAGCTTCATGAAAGAAATGTAAAGTGTGAAATAATTTTATACTAATTGCTTAAAATTTCCCCTTACTTTTAAAAAAGCTTTAGCTGGATGTTAAAAACTATCTCACTTCCAGTATTTACAAAGCCAAGTCTAAATTTGTATTTTAAGAAGATCCGGATACGCTGAGTTTAATTCTTAATGTATTTAACATTCTCCATGTCTCTGATAAAATTTTATCCTTTTTAATGTAAATTACCAAAACTTTCTTAACCTAAATTAGTATAAAAATATGTTTATTTTTTAAAAGTGAACATTCTGTATTTATTTAATAAGATTTGAAAATGTCCATACAAGTATTTGTACGTGTAGAATCATTAAATATGTAATCATTTTATTGAATATTTTTGTGAAACACTGTATAATATAAATAATTAGAAACACAATTATGGTTTTCCAGCCAATTAGTAGACATTTTTTTACTTTATTTATTTATTAAATACTTTAGATAGTCTTGAATCGTATAATCATAGTTATATTAGTTTAATATAATGGGCATTAGTATTTATTAAAGCATAAATATATTATAGATATTACATCTGTTATTTTTTAAATGTATTTAATATGTATTTATAGAAAAATTAAATATTAATAACTGTCTATTCTGACGATCAAAATCATAACAATTTATTTTTTATTCAATTATGAACGTATTTTTGATTGGTAAGTAAATTCATTTGAATAAGTAAATTAACATATCATACATGCGAAAATGATACTTTATTAAAATATTTTATAATTGATTACAGTGTTGTGATAGAGTATAATTTGTTGATTCACACAGGAAAGAATTAAATATTTTTCATGTATGATAATTTAGATTGTGAATCTATTTTTTTATATTGACAGGTAATCTTTGAAATCATTATACTTGTTATTATTATTATTTATAACAGATTATTTCTAATGACAGGTTACAAAATTTCAATTCCGGACGATTTCAAATAAAATAATGTAATGGAAAAACCATACAAGTGTTTTGTTCGTATTTTTAGAAATTTACAAACAGGCGTTGATAAATGCTCAAGTTTTGTTTACACTGTCAACTGCTTATTGCTTAATAATGCCAAATCTCGATATTTAAAACTGAAAATGTCCGTTTTATTTTTTTAATTTAAGTAACCTTTGACATAAACATGAAAATACTCATTTATACTGAAGAAGCGACAATACTTTGGTGTATTATATCTTTAAGTGTATTATATGATTTAAGATTGTTCACAGTATGTGATATTTTATTATTATTTGTATATTTTGTAACAATGATCTTGAATAAAAGTAAAATTTTATTTGTGAAATTGCGTTTGTAATAAGTGATAATGGTTTAAGGATAAGATGATAATGTTTTTATTTTGACAATTAGAAATTTTTATCGTTAAGAAATATGATTTTCATATTTTATTTTCTTTGATTTCTTTATTTTTGAAATTTACGAAAATGTATCTATGTAGATAATATTTTATAACACATTTTAGATCCTTGTATATCCACAATTTAACGTACTTTTTATAGAAATCAGCCCTACAACTGTCGATAAAATAAAAAATGTACGTTTACCTTTCATTACATGTTTCAATACATGTCATTTGAAAGGACATTTTTAAAATGATTGTTATAAGTTCGATATAAGATCTTAAATGAATAGAGATCCACGGATTTCCGTGATTTCGATTTATGTTATAATAAAATTTACGACGGTGTTCAAAAAAGATTTTTTTCTCATTTTAGGTAATTGAATTGCTAGAAAGCAACATATGTTTTGTAGAAATTCTTTACTCCCAACAGTTCCACTGTATCCTTCTCTATATTGATATAAATCCAAATTCCGTACTAGTGGTTGTATGCCATTGCATCTATACAGTGTCCTAGACTTATTTTCAGGTTTCTTAACGTTTGTTGTTTTAGGACGTGGGGCAGTTAGCCCCACGTCCAACCCCTTTTTTCAGAGAACCATTCTCCCGCTCTCGATAGCTCTGACCCCTCTCGTCATCGGGGTTACCCGATCTTGACTGAGGTTACTCAGGTTACCAGTGTTATCCACACGGAGGTGAGAGCTGGAATTGGGTAAAAAAGTCTATGCGACGTTATCTGGAGTCGGCGTCGTGTGGTACGCATTCACTACCCTATTTTAACCCCACATTTTGCTCTCACGTTGTTTGAAATTGAACATGCGAATTTATATGAAAATAAATGAAATATACGCACATGTTTTATAATATTTTTCCTTTTTTTTAATAACAATACTTTATAAATAACACATTGTGAAATAATTGAAATTATGAATAAAATATGATTGTATTATAAATAGGTGAATATAATACAAATATCTACACATAATCTCTTATTAAAAAAAAATTAAACCACTAGTGCAAACACACAAAAACACACCCAGATGAATCATTTGAAGTGGATTGCAAACAAACCGCATTTTCCTGTCGTTATGATTATATTGAGTTAGTGGTATACTTTTACATTTACATATAGACAAATTCATATATATATATATATATATATATATTTATATATATATATATATAGAGAGAGAGAGAGAGAAGGTTAGATCAAACTTAGTTTTTATTTTAAAAAAATAATGTACAAGTATATATACTATTATTATGTCCTGTTCCATTCAAAACATTCTCTCCTAAATGATGTGTATTTGTCTCAATGATTCTGGCCCTTTCGAGAACAATACTTAAAGTCTTTGAATGTTAAAGCGACCAAAATCTGTTTTTTAATTGACTGAAATATCAAATATCTTTCTTTTCAGCATCATTTGAATTATTGTAAACAGAAAAAAAAGTACGAACCAAATTCGGGCGGATACAAAATGTAGAATATCTCTTGCAGTATCATAAGGTGAATATCAGAACGTTTTCGGTCAAACTTTTTCAAACAGAGACATCGACGCATGAAAGGGCGATGATACAGAGTAGATGCAGCGATTATTTTCCCACACCACAATTTTTATCGAACCTCATATTATTTTTATTTAATGGTTCTAGACAGTAATCCATTCAAATGATAATATTTATTTATGCGAACGATGATAATATTTATTTATATTTTTCATGTTCATAATGTCGAACAAAATTTCAGATACATATTTATACCAAAAATATATTTGTTGTTATCATGTCGTTCATTTTTAAAATTTTAAATAAATAATGCAATTATTAAAATCGCGTAACCAATTTCCATTTTTTTCATAATCGCGAATGTGAAATAAAGGAAACGTTGAGTAATCATGTAGTTTGAGATTCAGTATATTAGCACACATTTGAATTTTGTTCGTCTGTAACGGATGTGTGTTGTGTGTACCTGCTATCGAATAGTAATTTGTTTTCTTTCATTAATAATTAA
>CM068318.1:4162500-4212500 GCA_034766995.1 Acanthacorydalis orientalis
CTGCTCGCAAACTAAACAATGCTTTTGGTGTGGGTACTGTTAAGGAATATATGGTACAATGGTGGTTTTAACAATTTCGTGCTGGAATCGAGAGCCTTGAAAATGAAGAACGTCGCGAGCGTCTTTCTTCAGTTCATAACGACTAACTGAAGGCATTAGTTGAATCAGAACCATGCAAAACAGTTCGAGAACTTGCACGAAAGTTGGGCGTTAGTCATCAAACAGTTCTGCATCGCTTAAAACTGATAGGAAAATCAAAAAGAGAAAAATTGATATGAATTTGGTCATCAACCGCAATTATTTTCCTACCAATCTAATGTTAAAAATAATCAAGTAGTGAGAGAATAATAATTTTCATATTGAAAAAAGTAGATTCATATACGTCATTAAATGAGCTTTCAAGTTTTTTCTAGAACATTTTCTTCAATTCTCTTCGGTTATTGCTTATGACATTGTTATTATTTTGTTGTTGTTTTTTTGAAACATTATATCAAGTTATTGTTTTATTTCCTTTTCGCATATATTTTTTTATTTCATAAATATGGACGAATATTATAACAATTAATAAATATTTCACTCATACCGCTATTTTCCTCATCTTGTTTTGTGGACAACTCTATGTGAATTGTTGAAACAAGAATGCTACAGTCGTGTAAAGATTGAAATCGACATTAGTGTCGAGTCACGTCTCAAGGTTTCTTATTCTGAACATGAAACAGGTAAACGCAGTGACACATCTAAACTCTTGAATCAAGAGTCTTCATGTTTTAAAAGGATTACGTGATACAGCATGTTTTATATAACGGCATCGAAAATAAAATCCACATGAAATTTATAAAAAAAATATCAATTAACCTGTTAGCTGTGTATCCCTGTTTTAAATGTGTGTACCTACATTGTGTCGCAAAAATCAAGTGATGAGTGTACTCGTCAAACACAGAGTATGTGTAGCCGCTGTAAAATTGAATTAAATTGTAACGAAATGGCATTTGACTTTTTGGAAAAATCAATAATTCTGTCGCTCGGGTTCGTTGATATTAATAAAACCTACATACATAATTTATATATTAAAGAGAAATTCTTGGAAAAAAGGATTGCACTTTGTTCTTGTCTCAGAATATTCTGAAATTTAAGAATATGTTTCAGTCCTCACTAAAATTTTAATTAAAATAGCAAATAGGAATTATTTTTTTCGCCTGACGAGTGTACTCGTCATAACATAAAAATTACAATTTCTTCATGCACAGCTAACAGATCAATATTTTTATTTACACAGCAACCGGTGAAGCATTCCGCTGTGGAGGAACATTAATTAATAAAAGATACATCTTAACTGCAGCTCACTGTTTAACACATACATCTACTGATATAAAAATGTATGTATTTTCGTCATCACCTAATTATAAATCAATATTATATTAAATAATATTATATATATATATATATATATATATATATATATATATATATATATGGAAAATATATTTTCAAATATTATAAAATCATCATTTCACAGACTTCGTGTACGGCTCGGCGAATATGATATAACAACTGAACGAGACTGTTCAGATGGTAATGATTGTAATCTTGCAGTTCAGGATATTGGTATTAGTGAGATTATACCTCATCCGGAATACAATAATAAAACATATCAAAATGATATTGGTTTAATCAGGCTTCGAAACGATGCGGTGTTCACCGGTAGGTGCATATTTTAATCAAATATGTTAATTTTATGTAATTTAAATTAAAACACATTACATAAATATATTTACAGAAAATGTAAAGCCAATCTGTTTGCCGACTGACAATCTTCATAACATTGATTTGGTGTCTAGAACAGTGACTGTAGCAGGATGGGGCCAAACGTCTAACGGTATGTGTCGAAGCAAGTTCATTGAAGGACAAAATATGTTCACAAATCGTTCCTTGTATCAAAATCTTCAGTGATTGATTCTTGTAATCTGTAATAATTGATCGATGAAAATGTTGATACAAGAAAATGTTCATGATGGTCGAGTGTCAATTGATTTGTATAAATTAATTTAGTTGCAGTTTCCAATTATGACTGTAAATGAAACTTGTTTCAGGAAAATCGACTAAATTACAGAAATTTCACCTGGAAGTGATTTCAAACGAAAACTGCAACTCAGTATACAGTCGCTATGTGCAAATCACTAACAGTCAGATGTGCACCGAGAGTACAGGCACGCTTGGGAGTTGCAGTGCTGACGGTGGCGACCCACTTATGATGCAACTCGGAGACGAAAGAAATACGTTTTTCCAATACGGCGTTGTTTCATTCGGACCAACCGTATGTGGTATAAAATCGAGACCTGAAGTATTCACGCGCGTCATTGACTACATCCATTGGATTTTACAAAACATAAAAGAATGAGAATGCCGAATTGAACAAGGCTTGGACATTAATATTTATAAATTTGAACACCCAACATTGCACACAATTTGGGTGAAGGCTGATATAATAAACTTTATTAAAATAATACATTATTTATATGAAAGTATTTGCATTCATTGTATCATTTATGTATGATTATTTTTTTTAACATGTACTTATGGTATTAACACAATAATAAAGTATTAATTATCAGTTTTTTCGATTATTTGAGGAACATAACACATACATATAAGTTACATTAAAACATACATATCAGGCGTGGGCAACGTCTTCGATAATACAAGCCACACATAATACTTTTCATACATTTCTGACTGTTCAAGAGCCGCAGAACGTATTATTTTAAAATTGTATTTGTAAATAATAAAAAAATACAACAATATAGTAGTCCTACTCACTAAAGCAGAATATGTCCGATTTCTACTCTTTGAACACTTTGATTGAGTCTTTATTTTTGCAGTTAATAGTTTAAACACAGTTACATAGTTTAGACACATAATGCATATGGATGTTTGAAAAGATAATGTGAATTACCCGTTTATATATAAAATATTCTAATATTGGTACATACTATACTACTATAGATTATTAATATGAAAGTTTAGGAAAAATGGGAATGAAACCAAATATTGTCTCGGGAGCCGCATAGAGTAGCGTTGGGACCCACAGTTTGCCCACCGTTTATATATATATATATATAATATTTGAGAAATAAAAATCACAATTTAAAAGTTTGGAAGATGTTATTTTATTATATACATTATATTATTACTCCTTTTTATTCGAGCGTTTCAGTAATTTACATTAGTTATTTTATAAAGATTCGATTTGCTGTTCAAATTGTCATAAAATAAATTATTGTTGTCATTATGTACTTGATTCTTACCCAGAATCAATTTTTTACAGTTAGTGTTTCTAAGAAATTCGCAAAATTTGAAAATTAGTTTGTAAAATACTTGGCATTTTCAAGTTCCGCATAACATGTTTATTGCAAAGAACGATCGTAAACTGCGATTAAATAATAACATCAGACGGGAATTCACCGTGTTGATGACGAACTAGTTTTGCTTTTAATATTAATATATTATTGTTAATTTATGACATGACATATGTTAATATTTCTTCGTTTTCAGATAATATTTATTGATTTCGTTTAATTGTTAAATAAAATTTAACATTGATGTACATTACTGTTTTTTTTATTATTATTTTGTCTCTTCTTTTCATAAAATATAATTAATTACCGATTCATCTTTATCTGAAAACATTTTAAAACTATTTGTCAGTGTATTCAGGTCGGCGCGATTTTATTTTACCCAATATTTGTATTATATTGCTAAAAGATGTACTCAAATACTTAACCTAGATAGAATTTCACATTAAATGACGCATTCGTTACTGAATAGTTGTCTATTTGAATTTATCAAATTCGAAGGATCTTTACTAAATCTGCTTTATAAGAAAAAATGAAAGTATTCTGCAATCTCTTCGACTTCACTACTATTTAATTGAACAATTTTAATTGTCAATTACACCATCAAATAATATTATAATCAGTAATGATTATATATAATTGGTTTTTAGTAAGATCGTGTGGGTTTTATCAAACGTTTCAGAAAGAAACAGGAAAGGGGCATCGATTTGGCCTTTAATATCGAGTACATTTGATACAATAACAAATTCTAAGTAAAATCGTTAATTTTACTAGAACACTTCAAACTAATCTTAAACCTCCTAATCCGTAAGATATTTTTTGTGTCATCACTTGTATTATATATATATATATATATATATATATATATATATATATATATATATATAAATTAGGCCAGACGACTATTCACAAATACAACTGCACTTTTTTCGAAACGAACCAGGAAAAAACGAATAAAATAAACATTCGCAATATTGTCTCACCTATTGAAAACTAAACAATTATGGTAGGGAGATTAACGCATTTTCTTGGAACCGTCAATGTCCAACCAGTGACTATTTCAAAATCCCCGAGGCGAGTTTTGTTATTATCAGCCCGCCGTGAACCAGCCAACAGTCAAGGCTAGTATCAATTGCCAGTCCACTGTTAACTTTCAATTTGTTTGCACGCTGATTCTATTAACAAGTATGTTCTCCACGCATCTCTGTAGTATTTTAATTTTAGTGTTTACATCGTGCGTTACAAGCCGTAAGTGATAATAATTTATTTGTATTTTTAAATAGACGTTTATACGTAAACAGTACAAAAAGTACCTCATTTTGTCTACGTTTTATTTGTTTTTCAATGATATTTTTAAAACAAAAATTATTCACAGTAAGTGCACATTTATTGATATATACCTGTACATAAATGCTTGTATGTCCATAGAGCTTGCCAAATAATATATATATATATATATATATACATGATCAACAGCCTCTGTCAATTCACTGCTGGATAAGGACCTCTTCCATGATTTTCCATTTTGCACAATTGAATGCCTCTCTTTCCCACTGATTTCGATAAAAAATTTAATTTCCTTATTACACCTGTTAATTGATCTCTTTTTGGTCTATGTATATATATATATACACATATATATATATATATATATATATATATATATATATATATATCTATATACACACACACACACACATATATATATATATATATATATATATATATATATATATATATAGTCAACATTTTCTAACTCGAATCCACCATTCAGTGTTTGCCATAAAGCTTGTTTTATTTTACAAAGATCATTTATATTTCGATCTAAATTTTTTGTGAGCTTTTAAGATGATAAATCAATTGTTTGTCTTCAAATCATAAATAATACATATATATATATATATATATATATATATATAGATGGACAGATAGCTAGTCAAAATTTTCTAACTCGAATCCATCATTTATTATTTCCCATAAAGCTTGTTTCATTTTACGAAATTCATTTATATTTCGATCTAAACTTTTTGTGTGCTTTTTAAGATGATAAATCGATTGTCCGTCTTCGAAACCATAAATAATCAATCCACAGACCACAGGTTGATAAATAATACTGAACACATTTCTAATATATTTACTAATATCCAATCTTGTCTATTTATTTTTTCATATACAGTTTGAAAAATAATTTTTATTTTACGTTAAAACAAAAATATAAAAATCCTAGTCATATTTTTTCTTTCCTTTACGTTTTTTTATAACACACACTCACACACATACACATTATATATATATATATATATATATATATATATATATGTTTCAGAAGATTAAAAATTTTTTAAATTCATACAGTTTTCAATTCATGTCGAAATAGAATTAAATATGATGAGTTATAAACTATTTGAGTAATATATGTCTCTAATTTGATAAAAAAGCGGTAACTTATAGTTAATGTAATGTATGTAATATAGTTAAGATAGACAGGAAGATAACATTACTTCCTGTAATAACTACTGTATTTACATTGGTACTTAAATTATCCGTAATTACTTTAAAAACAATATTATCAAAATATTTGTCATATGATTTCATCATGTCTTTAATTTTTAGAAAAGAACATCAATAGCTGTTAGTTATATGTTACTATATCATTAGATTAAAATAATTTAAGTAATTTGAAATAATTATTAATTCATACCGGCGCTAATGATAAAAAATCAGAAATATCATAATTATAATCGGATACTTCCGATTGCAATGTGTCGTGCTTTACATACATACATGCATATATATATATATATATATGTGTGTGTATATACATATATATATATATACATATATATATATATATATATATATATATATATATATATATATATATATATATATATATATATATATATATATATATATATATGAAACTATTGAAATAACAAAATGTCTACTTTTATATTGACATATTCTTTGTTGTAATATTTTCTCAGACTTTTTATCATTTAGTCATTAAATATTCATAAAACATAAACACAAAAGGTCAATACATACATAACATTAATAATACAATGAAGATAATAAGAATTCGAAATAACATCCCAAACTTAAATATTTTAAATTACTTAGAAACATATAAATAAAAACAACATACTGAAAAAAAAACAAATTAATACACATTTAACTAGATCATTTATTCTAATAACAGATAAAAAATGTATCTGCAGTTTTTTTAAGCTATCTGAAAATAACTGCTAGTACCTAAATCGACGTCAATGAAAGATTTAGTGAGTACTTTATATTAGTACAGAAAAAGGTTATCTTATTTATGTTCGTTCGTTTTTTGACAGTCTGCTTAGAATGAAATAATATTAACAAAACGTACTTCTGCCTTTTCGTTTTTAAACAACCGTAATATTCTAAAAATGCAAAGTTTAGGAAACGTTATTATATTTGTCACACGAATGTATAAAAATTCTAAACATCAATTAATGTGATTTGCAATAGATTTTCCCAGTGGACAAACCGAAATTTTGTATGTGTATATTTATGTATCATTAAATTATGTGAATTGGTTCGTCAAACAATTACATACATGTATTCTATTTTTAAATAAATGATACTAACAATGCATCTATGAAATAAAAACAGTTGTTATTATTATAATTATACATTACATCTTTATTATTGTTTTTATACGAAAAATCCAGTTGAGTTTGGCTAAATTATTCAATTGTACACTTATATATATATATATATATATATATGATTAAAATATATTCTTAAATTGATGAATTGAATTCAATAACCTAACAATTACAAAATTTGTAATTGTTAGGTTGTTGTAATTTGTCTGTGTACTTATTTTTTGGAAATTTTGACATTAATTTGAAACATATTGACATTACAAAATTTATCTTCAATCTAAATAAAAGATAATCTCTATATCTCCTATAAAACTTATGTTCTCATTCGTAATTCGATTTTAAACGCACTTCCCCAACTTATTAATACCATCGATGATAATTTAGAACTCAATAAAACTATATATAATATAAATGAATTAATATAATTAAAACTATTAATTCTCAGTTATTCAATTTGAATATATTAATAAGGTTTTACGATAAATAAACTGACAAAAATGTTGTTATCATAAGAAAATCAATTTTATAATAAGAATATCACATTGTTGCATATAAATGGATGATTTAACAATTTCGTGCAGTTATTTATATTTTATTGAATTAAAATGGTTTGCAAATAACACTTGTTATAGGTCAAATTAAAGCGTAAAGCCTGTGCTGTATATAAACTATTTGTTATTTCATCAAAAAATTCAGTTCAAAGTCAAATTAAACAATTACAGAGTCTTGTAATTATCTAATATGAATTTAACTTGGTTATAGCGTCGTAAAAATAATACTAAATATTAATATAACATTTAAAAAAGAACAATTAGTACTTTCACAAATGTAGTCAGTCCACTTAAACTTTAAAATGATTAACAATCGATTAATCATTCTAATTATTGCTCATTCGCATTTAGGTGGCTATGTATTGTTATTCTCAAAATGCTAAGATACAGGAAAATCTCTTTGTTTGTATCCTCAGTTTTCTCTCTATGTTAATGATCTAGGATGATGATATCGTCACTGAAATACACATAAGCAATAATCTGAATGATAAATAATCAGTTACCGATTACCTAATGTGATAAAAAATGTGTGGTTTATAGACAGTGAATATTCGTTTGAGATAATGAATGTATTGACATCACCAAAAAAAGAAAAAAAAATTAACAATAAGACTAACTGACACATAGCACCGGTTCACAATATTTTAATCCGGTAATATGAACCTTGAAAATAAGCTATATGGTTAATCTGAAAAATATGTGAAAAGCAATCAATTGAAGACATTAATTAAATCTAACATACACAGACTAATAAATAAGTTTTAACATACACGACTAATGAATATATTTTTTTAAAAAAATGTATAGTAATTTAAAGTTTTAATTAAAAAATCGACCATCTTGTATGTAAAAATATAATACTATGTATAACATAAATGTTACACATGACTAAAGTGTTACATGTGTTTTTCATTATCATCCACATAAATAAAGCACGTTAATTTTATCGTTACACATTCTTTTTTAAACTTTTTGATAATTATAATTACTAAATTTAAAAATAAGCTAAAGGTGGATTGGAAATATTATTTAAAAAAATATGTTCTGATGAATTATTCATTCATTTCTTTGATAATGAAAATATGCAATCAATATAAAACAAAACTGCCAAATTGTACATCCATAATCATAAAAGTTCATATAATTATATTCACCCTATAATGATAAATTATACTGTTTTGTATAATTCGGTAATTTATTTTATTTGCAGATTATTATCGTATGGAGCAACTACTTTATCTCATACTAAAAATGAATTATACATTTCCACAAAATCATAATCGACTGCTATTAATTCGAATATTTTTTATGGAAAATTTTTAATTTCACAATTAGTAAAACATAATTTATCACTTTGTTTGTTCTCATATTAATTTAAAATTCATATTTATTTCAATAGTTTGGTGACGTTGTGTTTTCAAATGATTCGCATACATTTCTAGGTAGAAACTTTATGACTAATTGTTGATGAATAGTTTCATTACCAGTATGCATTTAAATAAGCGTATTTAAATGCACCTGTAATGTTGTCATTCTCTAATTTATTTTAAAATAGAATATTTGCTAAAAATCGAACAGAATCCGACCTATGTGTACTTTATTAATTTAAAAAATATTATTAAGAATAATTATAATCATAAATTTCTGTTTTTATACATGTGATCTCTCTGATGCATTTTCCTAATGATGTGAGTCCTTTTAATACTTATCTACCACATATATATATATATATATACATATATATATATATATACATATATATACATATATATATATATACATATATATATATATATATATATATATATATATATATATATATATATATATATATACATATGTCCAAATAATTTACTAGAATCAAGTTCATCAGAATAATACATTGGCAGAATCATAAGAATAATGATCGACGGTTCTTGTTTTAATAATACAAGGCAGCCCTACAAACATACATACTAATGCACGGACTATTATGAATAAATTAGTAGAATGATATAAGATTGCAAATTTATATATTTACATACAACTCAGCGATGCATGTCGTTCAGATCTTAATATGCAATTTTAATTTATTATATTACACTCATTGAATCCCAATGTTGAATAAATAACAGGGATATTTGTAATTAAATCGTGGTTTAGCATTTATATGAATAATTGTAAATGTGTTTTTTTTTTCATTTAATATTAATTGAGATTGTAATTCTTCTTCAAAAGGTTTTCTTGGAATTTTTTTTAACAACATGCATTATAATTAGTAAGAATAAAATGTTTTTACCAGTTCTGCATTGATGACAAACCTAATTATATATGTATATATATATATATATATATATATATATATATATATATATATATATATACATATATTTAAATTTATTTTCATATTTATTTGTTGTCAAATCATTTTATACGTTTTGAGTACTATACACATTATATTTTTAATTTAAAAAATTGCAATTATATATTAAGTCGGTGCAAAAATAATTGCGGTTTTTATGTATCGAGTATAAAGACACATATATTAGTTAAAAATTATATTTATTAATCAAAATAAAGACCACTGGCCTGCATACATTTCTCCCAACGGGAAACAAGTATGTTTAATCATACAAAATAGAATTCTGGAGTCCTATATCCAACAATACTAAAAAATGAAAACAATAGACATATGCTGAAATCAGTAGTGCTAATTTCGTTGTTTATTTTCAATGTTTACTGTTGTTTAATTTCGTTGATGATGTATCACATGACTATAACAAAAGATAACGCTAACTGGAAAAGTCGGCACCAAACTTAAAATGATAAAAACCTTAATTATTTTTACACTAACCTTATATATATATATATATATATATATTTATTTATTTTCATATTTATTTGTTATCAAATCACTTTATAGGTTTTGAGTACTATACACATTATATTTTTTAAATTAATTTAAAAAACTTGCAGCTATATATATATATATATATATGTATGTATGTATGTATGTATGTGCATGTTATTGAATATATATTTTTCATCTTTCCTTAAAATGTCTACCACATCCGAATAGTGGTTTTAATGCTTGTGAGCCGAAGAATATTTTAATTTAGGTAAACAATACTAAAAATGAATATTAATTCTCATATGACAAACAAAATATTATTCGAGATAAAAAATATACGGTATATATACGGTATTCGTCATACATTGCAAGAATGGTTGAAAAAACATTTTACAGAAAAAATATTCTAATTACATTCAAGCCATGTCATATTTCAACTAAAATTTTCAAATCATAACACTGTCAAGATGTATACATACATAAAAGACTTGATTAAATTACAAATTGTATTTTATGCTCAAATTACATTTAACCTACGGTCTATTTTTAGATGAACAGTAACAATAATGAAATGTATTCTTAACTATCCGATTATCGAGATACAATGTACATTATAAGAAATATGTTAATAAATAATGTCAATCTACCTCCACAAAACAGTTTTCAAGCCAACAGTAATTGTATACAAATTGTTTTAAAATTGCTTCTTTGCTAGCAACATGAGTCGATGAACTTGGTCGTATGCACTTTAAGCTGCAATGCCGACTAAGGTCATCATGGAAAATTCATTCAAAGAATGTGAACGATTTATGTTCAGTTTGATGGCGAGACGACGTATGTATTTTAATTGTGTGTATACCTATGATGTTCTAAATATGTAATTAATTTTGGTGTTACGTTAATTACAGCCGTATATAAGAATGTAACTGAATCACATGTTTTTCCAATAAATATATATATATATATATATATACAACAATAATCGTACAATGAATGCACAAGCCTACAGATTTCTTTTAACAATATGCGTTTTATAACATACAGTCAGACACACACATTACTATTAATTAGCAATTATAATTTTATTTCAACTATCTTCACTGAATTTAAAACATCTTTCGTTTGGATTCTATTAGTTTTATCAATATAACTATTTATTCCAGACCATTCAGCCATGAAAAATGTTTTTGTATTTATTAACTCTATGCATAACTGTTCAAGCAATCAAATGTAACTGTTAATTCATTAATATTTGTCTGTGTACAAAAAAGACATACGTATGAAACGATTACTGGCATTTTTTTCATATCTTTTGTATATCTAAATTATATATATATATATATATATATATATATATATATATATATATATATAGTTTACCCAATATTTAAATATCAATAGTCATAGTCATTGTTCTGGTATTTTAACAAAACAAAATGTTTTTTTCTTGGAAAAATTCATTACAGTTTATTTAATCTTTCTGACTGATTATTTTGATGATTAATTATCAGTACTCTAGTTTTATAAGAGATCTGACTTAATAAAGTAACTGATAAAGTACTGATAAACTATTGGTACTGTACTTGATTAAGTATTCAATTTGGTCTGCTCCCACTCCTATGTCTGTGCTAGACTGTTTCTGCAAATAATTACACTACCACTGGTAGAACTCTTGAGGTCACTGAAGATTATAAAACTCTTCACCAGAATAATGTGGATACATTTTCGTATATGAATCTTTTTAATGATTATTATTTAATATGAATTTGGAAACAACTGAAAATTCTCTAATACATAAAGAAGAGTACTGCGCATTTACAATGTATCCATGAAATATCGTGCGAGTTCTCGTCAAATTGCATGTTGTGTGTAATTTTTTATTTTTATTTCTTTATAGAATGGTTAATACAAGAATCAAACACATGCCAGACACCAAATCGTGTGCAAGGGACTTGTATAAATCTACGACAATGTACAGAACTAGTCAAGTTACTCCAGGCGAATTCTCCTAACGTACCGCCCGATATAGTACGATTTTTACAACGGTCGACATGCGGCTTCCAAGGATCTGATCCTTTAGTATGTTGTCCACCCGAATCATCGACAACGTCGACCGCGAGACCAGCCACTACACCATCGGTGTCAACGAATACTGCACCGCCGGACGTGTCAAATCATCCGAACCTACGTTTACTACCAATGGAAATTTGTGGACCCATTAACGATAAACGAATCGTGGGTGGTAACGTTACAGGATTGTTCCAGTATCCATGGATGGCATTAATATCGTATAATACAAGTAAGTGGACGAAAAATATATACAGATAGAATGAATTTGAATAAAAAGTATGCCTTAAATATTAATAAATATCATTTAAATTAAATGTTTTAAACATAATTTAAAAAAATAATCTAATTAACATTTTCTCTATCTAATCAACTTTCAAAATGTAATTAATCCATTGCATAACTCTGAACCGATAGATTGTTTTCTTAAGAAAAGCATTAATATTTATATAAAGAATAATATTTGTCAATTGAGATTTATGAACAAATGGTCTATACCAGGAGTGGGCAACTTCTTAGATAATAAGAGCCACGTATAATACTTTTCACACATTTTTGAATGTTCAAGAGTCACAGAAAATATTGTTTATACACAAAACATTCTCATATTGGTACATACTATACCACTATAGATTATTAATACAAAAGTTTAGGGAAAATGGCAATAAAACCCAATATTGTCTCGGGAGCCGCACAGAGTAGCGTTGAGAACCGCAGTTTGCCCACCCTTGGTCTATATACCTTAATGTATAAAATTCAGTTACCTAAAACGTACTTAAAAATAGAATTAGAACAGAATTTAACATTAAATTAAATAATAACTAAACAATTCTCTTCCTATTAGTATATAAATATTTAATTGAATATGCGAATCTCGAATAACTATTATACTAATTAACTGTTACAATAAATTTTAAATTCCTCTTCAAATATTTAATTCTATGTACATGCACACTCATGTAGTATGCACACTACATAAATTTTGTACTTTGTCATGTTGAAGATGTGTTTGTTTATGTTTAATTTATGTTTATTTTTTCACAATTTTTAGGAACCGGTCGAGCCTTTCGCTGTGGAGGTAGTTTAATCAACAATCGATACGTTCTCACCGCTGCTCACTGCATCACAAATTTACCTAATTCGCTCACCTTGTACGTTCAAGGTTTCTTTTTTAAATAAAATCATTAAGATTCCGTAGTATTTTTCGTCACATTTTTAAATTTTGTCTCAGAAATATTCGACAATTATAAAACTTGTAATCGATTAAAATCTTTACATTAAATATACATTATATGTGTATGTATATATGTACACATATATCATAAATTAATATTAGTGACAGTTAACATGTATTTACGGTCAGACAGTTGAATAGTAGTCTCTGTATAACATAGATTGCTATACAAATTGTTTCCAAAATGTTCATAACTTCTGAAACCTTGGATATTTTTGTTAAATTTTTCTCATCTTTACATAAATGTATGATTTATATATATATACATATACATATATATATATATATATATATATATATATATATATATATATATATATATATATATATATTACAGATTGAATACTAAGTATTTTTTTTTAAAGAAAACACACTGACAATAAATTAAACTGCATTGACTTATCATTGTTATTTAGTGTTAAAAAATATTAAATGATTATATTTAGAGTTTAGTAGATTAAATACGACTTTTTTTTGTTACATTGAATTTTATTTTCTTGCACATAAATTCTGTTTTAATTATTAAACGAGTTTTGATTGTTTTATAGAAAATTTTACATTGACTCTTATTTTTATGTTCCTGAAAGCTTTTTTTCCGTTTTGAAAATTCATTTGTGATATAAACATATATGTTATACAAAGAGACGTTAACTTTTCAATATAAAACTGAGATGCTTACTTTACGTTTCTAATTCGGTCACTAAAAATTTATGTATAGTAATTGAAATATTGGCTTCTTATTCTCTGGTTCATTTTAATAAAAAAGTAAAATTTGAACACCGTCTGTATACATGTATATATATATATATATATATATATATATATATATATTTATATATACATATATATATATATATATATAATGTGTTTGAAATGCAATTGAGTACCATATTACAGAGCCGGAGTTCGATTAGGGGAGCACGACATTAACACATCGACAGATTGTGAAAATGATTCAGGAACAATTGTTTGCGCATCACCAGTACAAGATTTCGGAATAGAACAAGCAATTCCTCATCCAATGTACAACCCTAAGACATTACAAAATGATATCGCTTTATTGAGGCTTAACTTAAATGCGAACACAAATGAAGGTATGTATACTGTATTCTCTTATAAAATATATAGTATGTATATTTAATATTTCAACATAAAACATCAAATTTTTCAAAAAAAAACACTGTCATTATTTACTTATAATTAATATGGTTATTGTTATTTACAATTATAAGGAATAATTTTAAATTGTATAATCGTTGTTTTTCAGATAATGTAAAACCGATTTGTTTACCAGCCGGTACGCAAAAAAACAGAGCAATGAGAGGACGAGTGTTTGTTGCTGGATGGGGAGCAACAGAAAATGGTAAATAACTAACATATTTTACTGATATTAATTATTGGAATTTTTCCCATAATTATATAGTTGAATAGATGGATATAAATTCTAGAAATGTATAACCTATTTAAATTAACAGCTCATTTTCTGTCTCATTAAGATATGTGTTTTTTCCGTAAAAACAGCAATATTAATCAAAAAACTATCACAGGCTTTTCCTTGTTCTCCAATTTATATAAGTGTAATATTTTTAGGATAAAAAACTTAATGTAACTGTAATTAATTCGGAATAAAAATGTATGACCAGTTATTTGATTTCAATGGATTTGAGTTGATTTTACATACGATTAATAATTAAAAAATATATTATAAGCGAAAATTACATGTCTCTTTCATCCAATGTATTTCTTAGATTAGTTAATAATAATTGTTAAAAATTGTACTGAAAATTTAGAAACGGTTTCGAAATCTTCAAAATATTTAGTATAAAAATAATAGTTGAATGTTTTTTCTTTTCACAAAAGAATATTCTTAAATTGCGGTATTCGATGAAAATAAGATAAATGATTTACTTTTTTGATGACAAATTCAATTTCAAATCAGTTTAAAAAAGATAATTAATTTAAAAACGCTAGACAGTGCATTGAGAAAGATCGACAAAAACTGGTAAGGCAAATAATGATTACATGCATTGATTGATATAAAAATTAAAAGAATCATTGAAGTAAATAAAGTTTAAAAAGGTAACAGGTATTGCGATACATCAATAAACTAGTTTAATTTTTAGCTTGCTTTAATTTAACGCATAATTATTATATTTGATTACAAATAATACAAGTTTTCATTTTTCTTAGAAAACGTATCACGTATACATTTTTTTATTGTAATGTTTAAATTATTTGTTTAGAATTAATCCCACGAAAGAGATGTAAACATGCATGTAGTTAAACTACAAATACAGTATTTAAAATGCATTAAAAAGATGAGTATTACTTCTAATGCAAAATTATACTCTAGAATCGAAAGAATCGATATTTTTGAAATATAATTAATATCGAAGTAATCTACAATTATAAAATTTCATTTGTAACTTTATTCTGTTTTATGCGTTTTTTTTTCTTTCCCCAGGAACATCCAGTTCAAAAATGTTAAGGGTATCATTACCTATAGTACCAAACGAACAGTGCGCAGCGGTGTACAATCGTTCAACAACAATCACCTATCTGCAAATGTGCGCCGGTGGTACACAGGGAATGGACTCCTGTAGTGGTGACAGCGGCGGTCCCCTGAAAGTCGTAGCCGCATTGGATTCAGACACAGGGGATTCGCGTTACTTCCAATTCGGGGTCGTGTCGTTCGGACCGAGGGTGTGTGGTGTTGAAGGTCGACCAGGAGTATACACACGCGTCGTCTATTACATGGACTGGATTTTACAAAACATGAGAGACTGAAAAACGACTTAAGCCGCAATGATATATTTTATATAAATATATTTATTTTTCAACAAAAATTCATATTCGATTATGCAGAAAATTTGTTGCAAAACACCTGTATATTTTGTATTGTTTACGATAAGTGTCACTAATTATATGCATTGTATTGTTTTTAATTTACACGCTTTTTTCATACAATTACTTGAATTAAACGCTTGTTTTATTTTAATTTTTGATAAATTTGTTACTTGAATATACGTTTTATTGTTTCTATTTATATATCAGTGTATTTTATTTAAATATATTTCTTACAATCTCCTTTTATGCTTAGTTTCTTTTTTTTTTGAAAAAAAGTCTAATCTACATATATATATATATATATATGTAAATATATAGTCATCTTTAATATTTGTTTGTTCTGTGCTAGATAAAATTATCTTCTAATGTTTTCCAGTTTGCTTGGATCAGTGTCTCTCTCTTCTACACATTTTCAATGCATTATTCAATGTCCTTATTTCTTGACTTTATTAATCTTTCACATGATTTTCAGTGCCGCTTGAAATGTTTCTATTATTTTGATATAATTTAAGATCCATTTTACCAGAGACGAAAAAAGTAAAATCCATTAAATTATTTTATTTATCTTTAAAAATATCTTCGATTTAAATATTAAGGCGTTTCATCCAAATGACTTTTATTTCATTTTTAATCCCTAAATAACTTTCTTAATGAACGATATATTCTTAATATTGTCATTGTCTAGCTAAGTGTATAGATGGATCTATATGAAAGCTAAATTTCAAGGCCTCGCTTTGTAAGGAGCCCCACAATGAAAGTAAATTAAAAGGAAATCTGCTGTACAAATAGATAAAACATGCAAAATGCAAACGAGTAATATTTTCCGAAATCGGACAACTATTTTAAAAATTTACATGACTACATCTATTACAAGTTGCGAAGCCGGGATGAATTTTTCCAAATTACCTTTAATCAAAAATATATTTCGATCTCACATTCGCGAGGAAAGATTACATTTTCTTTCTATTTTATGTAGTGAAGCAGACATAACAAGATCGTCATCTTATGAGTATGCTGGTAAAAAAATATGTCGAAAAAAAGTTCTATAATTTTGTTTATTTTCCAATACATATATATTTTTGTTCTACTTGTATAATAGTTGATTAATTTTTTATTTTTTCCTTTGTTATACATATACATATATACAATATATGTGATTTTATAATAAATATTTTTGATTTTTATTCTAACATTGTGAGTTAGTATTACACATATCTAAAAAAATAAAATTAACCATCACTTGTAGCGCATGATTTTTGTATCAACTCTCTCTGGCATTAATTTCATAATTTTCGCTAAGTGCAGGAAAAAATATACATACACACACACACACACACATATATATATTCATAGGAGCCTCAAAAATGATAAACTTCAGGTTCTCCTGATGTACAAATTCGTCCCTGGCTAAGTGTGTTGGATGAAATAAGCAGATAGTGTAACTGGATTCAGGCCGTACCTATGATCTGTTAGTCTATCCAGGATCTGACAATTCATTGATAAAACAAGAAATCATAGACCGGAGATCAAAATAATCAACTTAAGTAAAAGTATTGGATATTTTTGTCCACTTCTAATCGTTTAATTTTAATTTTGTTCGGGGTAATGAACTCATAAATATTTTTATTATTTTGTTGTGAATTTCAATGTCCTACTGTACGTTTCGTAAAAAAAATATTTTACATAAAACAGGAATCTGACTCATCACTCTTGAGTCGCAAAGCATACAAAGATATACCTGATTGTAATTCCATAATAATAAAAAAACATACATATTTCATCTCAAGTACATATTTCAAATTAGATACTCCAGCTGAAATAATGGAACTCGCATGAAAAAAATCAGAAGGACGTGGAAAAAACTTGTAAGTTCAGTTTGTAATTTTAAATTGTTTGAAGAGGATTCAACATGCGAAGAATTTAATCAAAGAATATTCTTTTCGGTTTATGGAAAAATACGCATAGAGTAAATGTTAAGTTATATATTGCTAACAGGCCACGACGTCCTGTTAGGCCACATACTGCCTGCGGGCCGCAGGTTGTCTTAAAATATCTATTTAAGCTTCGTAATACTTTCAAGTTTATATCAATAATTTACAAATAAGATACTGTAATATTTCTCTGTATTCATATTACATAAAACCCGGATGAACAAAACACATAAAGTAGAAAAAAGAACAAACCATTTCTAGAAAATAATTATAAGACGATTGAACAAAAACGATCTTGTTTTGGCATTAAAATACATTTTTTCTTTGGTGAGAAAGTTTTATAAGAAGAGATCGCTTGTCGAAAATAGATTCAATCAACAGCGAAGAAAACAGTGGGACGGCCGAATTAATATCAGTTTTTATATTATAGTTAATAAACAATTCAACTTATAAATATTTTCGTACCGACGATTGTTTTCGTTTATTACTGTTAATTATAAAAATACCATCAAAATATTGTATATTTGACCTTGAATAATAACTAATAGTTAAATAGTTAATTTACAATAACACGCAGCTAATATTAAATAATCGAATACCACTAATTAGAAATTAAAATATATAAATTTGGCAAGTACATGGCTGGAAATCATCGCTGTCACCTTCGAAAAAAACTTGTTTGTTAATATCCGCACAAGCGAACATTCGGCTAAACTTTGTGTACAAAAACTAGTAATACATATTACTCTATAACGGCAATTGAAGACATATACGTGCACAGTAACTAATTTTCTAGAATTTCAACGCACTATTGAAAAATGGATTTAGATATAAAAATGATAGTGTTGGTCTTAATGGGTAAGAGAGCTTAAAAACTGATTTTTATAATTCTCATTTTTACTTAAGACAACTCGAATATTCTTTTGTGTCATGTGATAATAACTGTTAAAGTTTGATAAACAATTTTATTAACAGCACTGATTTAATTGTTAAAAAAACGATCACAATACGAATGTTTACGTACATATATATATATATATATATATATATATATATATATATATATATATACCTGAATAATATTTTTAGCAATAATTTCGAGAATAAGGGCAAACTGCTTGGCACCGTTAGAATGTCTTCCTGTAAATGAATGCCTGGAAAATGAACAGTTAAAAAGTGATTTTATCTTCAACTGTAATGACCAAGGTGGCACGTTTCATCAATGCTGTCTTCCGAAAAATGATCAAACAATTTTAACTCTACCCCAATCGGGCCAGCAACGTGAACGAGCGAGGAACATACTTCCGGAACAATGCGGTGACATATTTCGAACGAAAATCGTACAGACCGATAACGTACTAATCGGAGATTACCCGTGGAATGTTCTTCTCGCTTATGTTAGTAAGTAGTTCACAATTATAATTTGGCTCTTTGTCTGAACTATTTTACAAATAAATTAAAATCAACACCAGAAAAATGTCCCGCATCAAATATCCAGTATTAATATTTTGACCAAAAAAAAAAACTGACATTTGGAAGTTTAATACATTTATGAGAACAATTTTCCAGTCCATATTGGCGAATGTTTTTTTAGTTATTTCTTTTTAAACGTTTCCATTTATAAAAGTTCTAAATAAATTGATTGTCTTAACGAAATACATTTTTAATAACTACAATTGCCGTTTAAAAAAATATCAAATATATTATTTTTTACAGGAAAGACACAAAGATTTACTCAATTTCGATGCGGAGGTACATTAATTTCAAGAAGATATGTTCTAACAGCTGCCCAGTGTTTGACTGATCCGAATTACACATTGCAAGTATTTTTATTTCATTTAAAACATAAAATTATACAAAATGAATTCATAAATTCACATACAGAGTCAGTGACGATAAATGAACAATAACGTATTATGTATTTCTACAATCAAACTTCTTATATTAAAATCTAATTTCAACACAAGACCCTCACATTTTTATTTTTTTTATATATCTTAGACAATTTGTTCGGCTGGGAGAATTAAATCTGAAAACAAATCCCGATTGCGACACTAACTGCGAAACTCGAGAAGTAAGTTGCTCAGACACACCTCAAGATATTGCTGTAAAAAAAATTATACCATATCATGAATACCAAATTGGATCACTAGAAAATGATATTGGATTGATTCTCTTAACAGAAAATGTAACATTTACAGGTAATTTTAATAAGAATTATTTGCTAATGATAAATGCCTTTAATTAAACATGGAAAAGAAATTCAGATTTTCGCATAGAAAATAGAAGATTGAGAATATGTAAAGTGTTTTCTTAAAAATGAAGTGTTGTTGAAACTATTCGATAATATACAATATTTTTTACTCCGCAATGATGTAATAAAATGTTGTAAAATGATTTACAATGTATTTTTCTTTGTTTTGTTAAATAGAATAGGTAATCAATAAAAAAACAAATAAATTTTAAATAGTAACGATATAACTTTGTATGTAAAATCATTAAGAAAAGTATTAAGAATTCTATCTATATATTTTTAAATCTCTATTTATAATTATTTTAATTATATTCAAAATATAGATCTTAAAATAATTGATTTTTAGAGTTCATTCATCCGATTTGTCTTCCTGTGGGTCTAACATTTCCAGAACATTTAAACAAGAAAACAGTTATTATAGCCTCAGGATGGGGAAAGGATAATATAGGTAATGTGTATATAAATATGTATATATATATATATATATATATATATATATATATATATATATATATATATATAAATTTATTTACAATTCTAGACGGAGATTCCGGAAATCCCAAATTGTCCTTTTCACGGCTCATGGAAATAAATACAACAGCATGTAATGAATTAATTGCAGCAGATTCACAACCAGTAACAAAAAATCAGATGTGTGCTCAAAGTAAAAATCATCAAACTGTCTGTAATGCAGACATTGGAGGCCCACTTTATTATGGTTCAAAAACTGCTTACGACAACATTGCAGCCATACAACTTGGAGTTGTTTCATATGCGTCGAGAAGTTGTAATGATTCAAAATATCCTATAATCTCAACACGTGTCGAACATTACATAGATTGGATACTTGATGTAATTAGTAATGACAGCTTTAATTAGATTTTAATATCTTCAATTGTAATTTATATATGTTATTCGTAAATAAAAATTTCGAAAAAGTTGATAAACATTATCAGTTCCTGTAAGGTCAAGAGCTATTATTTAAATATAAAACAAAAACTGTCAGTATATATATATATATATATATATATATATATATATATATATATATATATATATATATATATATACAGATTAGTGTATATGATTTACTTCATAAGTTTATATCACTATTAGGAATAACAAGTTATATATGTGTAAAATCATCTTATATCAAAATAATTATGATAAAAAATATATAGAATCTTTTGATTTTTTTAATCATTTCTGAAAAAAAATTGGTTTTACTAAAAATTCATGAGAAAAAAATAAGTTTATCATACTGTTATTGTAAATTATTAAACATAAGTATTAAATATTTAATAAAAGCATTAACTATCTTAGAAAAGACCTTACTATTAGTATATATATATATATAGCAAACAATCACGATAAAATATATTATTATTAAAAATCAATAAATTTATTGTTTCACAAATACTCGTTAATACTGAAATTTACATAAAATAAAGTATTAAATTATTTTTCTCTCTTAAAATACTGTAAAACAATAGTAATAACAATATAATTGGTCTATTGAAAAATAATTGGAAAAAAATCATTTTGTCTAACATTTTTTGAAATAAATATCAATACTTTACACTCATTACTTGTTTGGAATATTCACTGCTGAATACTGACTTTTAATTCTTTTTTCAGTTTGAACTACCCATTCACCCATTTGTAATACAAAACTTAAATATTTTAATACACAATTCGAACTTTAAACCACTTTATAGCAACGACAGACACATTTTATGGAAAATGTTTTTTCTAACCACAAATATTCTAAACAATTGCACAATATCAAGTTTGATCAAGTTATTAAACCACAATACGAACGGAAAAAGTTATTGTTTTCATTGTTACCAATATATATATATAAATTTAGAAATATTTATATTTTATACGATTACCAACAATGTTAAGAAAAATCCCTCTTTCAATATTTTCTATGTATAGATAAGATCTCCAACTTTTGAAAATATTTTTTCAGATAAAAAATTAAACATAAAATGATTAAAAAGTAATTATTAAAGATTAAATAGTGTTTTAAAAGCACATATTACTATCATAAATAAATTTTTCTCTCACATCACAAACCATCTTGTTTTCTGATCAAATATATCCAATAGATAACTATTTATCATTTTTTATTTCTGCTTGCGCAATTTTTGATTAATTCATCATCCTCAGAGTGATAAGTTACAAAACGACAACTAACTGAAGTGTGCAAATACGAAGAGAATTTTTCCTTTGCCGTTAATTTTTTCCATATACCAAATGCACATCAAACATTATGTACACAAGTATATATTATAACATACATGCATATCTTCTTCAACACAATTTTGTGTAAGGGAAGACGATGTTTCTAATGATTTAATTTTGGCACTCTGTACATTTATCATATGTTAAAAATGTACTTCTATATGACCATCAACAAACCGGTACTATATGTTAATGTAGTCTTGGAAGTGTACTCGTGATATTGAACTGGACGTTTCGCGGATACCATTCATAGATTACAGTACTCAACATATAAATGTAAACAATAATTTTCTAGGATTTTTTTATTGTGTTTGTATTAAGTAATAGAATAATAATGGATATTAAAGTGGTACTATTGTTAATTTCATTTGGTAAGTATTGAATTTAGTACACAAAACGGTGAATATCATTTTAACAGTAACACACACACACACATATATATATATATATATATATATATATATATATATACATATATATATTTATACATAATTATTTAAAAAAATAATTAACATTGTTGTAAATATAAATGACACTAACTGAAAACAATTGATTGTTTTGATTATTGAAATGTGTTACAATTAAAAGTTTTAATGGTGTGCAAAATAAAGTATCATATATATATAAACATATTAAGGAATAAAATATGTATACACAATAACTATTGATGTTTAACTTGCATTATCTTAAACATAATATATTTATTTGAAAATACCAACTAATGATTGTACTAAATACTAATAGTTTCTTTAACATACATCTTATTGTTAAAACTTTATTTTATTGAATACATGTTTTATATCATTCATTCTCATTACAATATTATCGATCTCTTCAAATCTTTTTACTGTAAATATTCGTGTTAAATATTTTCGCATACAAAAACGAATGAACGAATTTTATTTATGTGTAATTTAATTTTTCCTTGAAGTTCAGTAATTATTTTCATCTACGTTCAACTGTTTCGTGCACGAAAATAAAAATTGAATGTATATTTATTACTCTATTAGGTGTTATATTTTATGGAATATTAGAATTGATAAAAACTAGCTTAGTTTTTAAGATAATAAGGTTTGAAAAGTCAATTAAATCTTATTTAAATAAAATAAAGTTCATTGGCAAAGTAATTTCACTTTCATGTATAAATTTTTCACTCACTGAATAAACAATAAAAAAATCTGATCAAACATGTCCAATAGTTAATTATTGTTTAAAAATTGATTTATAATTAATTATCAGAAAAGTTTTTTGTAGTGAGTGAAAAATTCATTTGTAAAATAGATTTAAATATTTCAAGATATAAACGACCGAAGAACAAAATAATATTACATTAAACGTCAGAAAGCATCAATTAAGTGAAACAAAGTTGTAAAACAATATATTTGCTGTAAATTGAGTCTTGATATAATTCTTAAATTATTTATATACTAAAGTGTGAATTTAAGTGAAAAAAAGGAGATATACAATATATTGTATTAATTCGACTGTTACATAAAATAACAAATAAATCATAAATAAATAAATTAAACTCGTTTATAGGAAACGAACTTCAATTCTCTATAAAAAGTTAATTTCGACATAATTTCACTCTTAAGAAATTGATTATTTCATATTATTCTTTAATGTATTTTGTATTCGATAATAATAAATATTATTTATGTATATACAATAATATTTAATATATAAATGTTATGTATGTGTACAAAATTGATAGAAAAATCTATATCATGGTCATCATTGACCTTTGACGACCTATTATTAGATCATAGCAGTTTCTAATATGTTTCAGTTTAAATAATCTAGTGATTTTTTGCTACAAATTTTCAATGCATTTCTGATATCTTTATCCCACTTACATATATATATATATATATATATATATATATATATATATATATATATATTGCAGATTATGTTTAGACACTAGACATTTGTTATTTCATTTTACCTGTTTATAACATTAAATATATCAAAAGATAATGTATAGGTACTATCTTTTATGAGAATTACTTAGTAAAATACAGTATTTATCATATCTAGAAATATTTTAAAAAAATACATAACTATCTGTCAAATGCCAACAGTCTTATAAAATATATTAAATAATCATGTAAGGTATTAATATTAAATACGACTATTCTAAACATAGCGGTCACATATATTAAAATTTTCTAATTCTCTCTGTGCTGTGCACGATTATAAACATATTAATACATTTTTATACAGATACAGTTATAAAATTCCACTATTAAATTTAATAAAACAAGTCTATCGATATTCAATCTGTTTTAAAGATCAGTTTGTAACAAATAAAATACGTTTCTGTATTTTACATTTCATATAAAAAAGAAAAAAATATGAAAAAGAAAGATTAGAAATATCCTTGAAACATTGTTTCAAAAATAAGTTTCAAAATAAACAGTGACACATCGATTGTATTTTCACGAACCAGTCTTATTTAGTTAATATATTTAACAAAAACAATTATCTCTTTTATTTTACTCTTTCGTTGTTTTAATTTAAATAATGATCGATCTTTCTCTCTCTCTCTCTCTCTCTCTCTCTCTCTCTATATATATATATATATATATATATATATATATATATATATATATATATATATATATATATATATATATATATTAAAAACGTACATCCTGCCTGTATACTTAATATTTTCAACGATTTATACATTGTGATAGTTCAGATGCAAGGTCAAGAACGGTCGTTAATTACGACCTTTGGTTACAGAATAGATGGAGTGGGATGTGTGTGGAGTTGCATACGGATAGATTAAGATCCATCAAATCATATTTTTTAAGAAACACTGTTTACAACCTGCCGGTTTCTCTATTATGAAGAAACTACATATAAAATACTTTATTGAAAAATATCCAAAAAAATGACATACCCAACGAGAAGTTAATAACAGCCGTATTTCTCACTATTTGTCAAATACGAGAATGTCACTAAGTAATGTGAAACTATAGTCAAATCAAAAGAAATCTTAACAAAACCGGAATATTTAAATAGAAATTTCCTTCGCACTATTATTATCTAACACTAACAGACAATCAGAGCGCAGTCTGTATTTTAAAAACATGTTATTCACTACGAAAGTTCATGAATAAATCCTATCAATTTCTTATAGGTCTTATATTTAATCTTAAATTTCTTTAAAACGTATAATCAAAATGATTTATGACTTAGGTCATTTATTGATGTTTCGGAACTTTTGACATAATATTAACTTCACACATAATATTAACTATCGGAACTTTTTATATAATTATTGGACAATTCATGCTGTTTTTTGTAATTAGTGAACAGTTTGAATTTTACTGTAATGAGAAAGAGTTTTAAGCGTCAATATTTAATTTGAATAATAAATTACATTTACAAGTAATAAGAATTTCATGTTCAAAAAATATGAACAAATCACTAAACTAACAAGCAGTCCTTATTTATAGACCCATTCATTCATATTTATATTTGATGAAGGAATCAACAGATTTATTAATTATTAACAACTTCACAGCTACAATAACCAACGTTTTTGGGGCATGCCCTGGATCATCAAAATGCCTACCGTTCAAAGACTGCGAATTAACAGATACTAGTCTTCTGTACACATGCGACGATAATAGAATTTGCTGTACACCGAAAGCGACTCCATTTACAAGACTTAACATGCAAGAACGAACGAAACTAATAAATGGACTAATGGAAAAATGTGGAGAAGGTACTGTACCGAGAATTGGTCGTGGCAAGAGTGCTTCGATCGATCAGTTTCCTTGGATGGTATTACTTGGGAGTGCTTGTAAGTTTGTGTTAGATTAAATATTTTCTTCAAACATCATTTGTTGTTATTGAAAAAGTGATATTATAACGAAACGATATAACGTAAACAAAAAAGTCTATTAAACAATAAAGTATTTATTGAAAATGTTTAAGAAAACTCGAGAAGTTGTGATCTGAGACATCACACTATAAAACTTCAAAAATAATAGAACGGCCTGTTTTATATAAATTAAATTTTAAAATAACGATGAAATAAAAAAAATACCAAAAATTCTAGAAAACTGCAAAAACACCCATTGTAAATAATAACCGAGCCTTGTTTTTTACAATTTTATAAATTATGTCTTTGTTACAAATTTTCTTGAATGTATACAATTTTTTAAACAGAATTTAAATTTAAATACAGTTTTCGTGTACTCATTCATATTTTAGATCCGCCATCTAAACGGCATTTCTACTGTGGAGGAACACTGATTTCTTCTCGGTTCGTTTTGACTGCTGCTCATTGCATAAATACACCAAATGGTGTTGTGTAAGTAATTATAAATTTACATATATATATATATATATATATATATATATATATATATATATATATATATATATATATATATATATAAACTTCAACCTTTGACACTTTGTTTCCTCTATGTTTCATGCATTAGGCTGACTTCATATGAATCTCTGGCTAATATAAAGCGATTTATCACGTCTGAAGCTCTCTGATTTAGAGCCCCTCAATTTTGTAAACAATTTGATAATTTCGCGCTAACCTCTACTTGATCATAAGCAAAGCAAGATTCATGAATCTCGCATCCAACAGTAACATCAACTCTACATTTCTTAGCACGTGGGTTAATAATCAAATAAAAACAATAATAATTTGCTTTATTCGCTGTGGAAGTTATCATTATAATGCTCAACATATAACTGAATCAATAAAATAAAACTCGCTCATCTTATGCATAATTCATTCATAGAATGCTGGCAAGTATCAGAACAAATAATAAAAGTGAGATAATGTATTCCTGTATTGTTTCGCCATGATCTTAAAACTGCGGTTATCCACACTTCTATAGTCATAAAATTCATTCAGGAGTATGTTACTTTTTTAAGAACATGGTCTTTATTTTAATGCAGGGATGTCTTTAACTGTTTGAAACTGTTCATTAAAAAATAAGGACATGTTACAGACAAATTTATCAATTTTTTACTTTAATTTCAAATAATTTACATAAACATTCAATTTTTATTTAATGTATGCCGCAAGCCTAGACAAACATTTATCTAATTCTTCGTATCACCGTATAACATTTCATTATTTTAACTGTTCTTCTTTTCTAAATTAAACTAATACAATAATATAAAATGTTACCTTTTATTGTTTTTATAATTGACAATTTATAGAAAAGCAATACGCCTCGGAGAACACAATCTCGATACTAAGATAGACATTGAAATCGTTGGAGGCATAAATGTCACGTCTGACGAAGCGGTAGATGTTCCTGTAGAAGGAACAATCGTTCATGAAGAATACGACAGTGTTACATTAAGGAATGATATTGCCTTAATTCGCTTAGCCAAAGAAGTCAATTACACTGGTAATGATTTTTATAATATTTTTGTATGATTTACTTTTAACATGTCCAATCAAATAGTATACACAAACCCGTTTCATGGATTAGTGTTTTTTTTAAGAGTTGAAATTAAAGATGGCACATTTTCGGGTTTGACCCGGAACGGCCGTGTTTTAATACTATGCTCCATGATCGAGGTTTAAGTGTTATTGCTCCAAGTTCATGCGTTTTATTACATTTTGAAAAATTATTCAAAATGTTGATTTTAGAAAATATTTATTTAATTAAATAATAATATTAAATATTCATATATTTTCAGTCTTCAATAAAAATTATATTATATACATATAATTATATATATATATATATATATATATATATATGTTTTAGTTATAATAAAAAAAAATACCTGAACCGGAGTTTAACTTGTTTATTTTTTTAGATTTCATTAAACCTATCTGTCTTCCAACCGTACTGAAACTAAACGATAATTCATATAGAAACAGATCGTTCTTTATTGCTGGATGGGGTAGAACAAAATCAAGTAAGTTAATTATTTAAAAGGTTTTCGATATTTTTAGTATTATGCGAATATATATATATATATATATATATATATATATATATATATGATATTATATGGGATATGTTATGTTCGTATATAAATATCTGTTTTTAAAAGTATATTTCTATTTTCAGGTACTAGAGTTGGAAGTACAATATTGCAGTATGCAAAATTACGTGAATTAGACCCAGTCAGTTGTAATAGAACGGTCGCTCCTGAAAAGCGACCAATAAGTCAATTTCAGCTCTGTGTCGTTGGTCTTGGCGGAGAGGATGCATGTAAAGGAGACAGTGGCGGTCCTCTCATGAATTATACAACCACTCAAGACGACATGCTTAAAGCGTTCCAAATCGGCATCGTCTCATCTGGATTAGGAGCTTCCTGCGGTGACTCAGGACATCCAAGCATTCACACGCGCGTTGAACATTATACGGACTGGATATTAAGCAAGATGATAACAACTTAAACACTTGTCTGTTTTTCATATTTTTACATTTGTGATATTTATTATCGGATGCCAGTGATCGTTTTAACATTTAATTATCAGAGACAGCTCAAATTTAAATGGACAACAATGTTCACTGAAAGTTAAATATGTCGAATAAGAAAGACGTCGATCCAGAGAATATTTTTAGACTTTTAAGCCGGCTTAATAAAATATTCTTGAATTGTATTTTTAAATAAAAGTTTTATACAATTATAAAGACAGCTATAAAAATTCAGATCAACATAATTGTACTTAGCAATTATATACACCAGAATTTATACCCATTATTAAAAAATATTGTTTTTAAAATAATTACTTGTAATTGATTAATTTAAAAAATATGAAAATATTTCTTTAATATTATTGGTTTATTTATTCATTGATTTTAAATGCTTCTTTTATAATCATTATTGATTTAGAAATATTTTTATCCATTTATATTATTTTGGTGCCTCATAACGAGCTATCATATGATTAAAAGATTTTTTTTCTAGTATAATATATTAAAAAAAATATTTTTTTATACAAAAATTATCTGAAGTATTTTTTTTAAAAAAGAACAAATAACTTATAAAAGCAGAAACAAGTAAAATATGAAACTGAGATTAATTCTTTCTCTCTAGATTTTGGATTTCTGATTGTTTTTTTTTGTTAAAAATTGAATTTTGGAATTTTAATAATCACGATGAGAATTTCAAAGACTAATTTTATAAATTTAATTTTATTTCTATTTTTGCAATACCTATTTAGTTGTATTTTCATTGTTCAGTTGTCATTATTTGGAATTGACTAACTATAATTCATTTATGAGACTGATTTAGCCGCAGTGTCAAATTATAATCGTGAACAAATTAACGGTTGCTGAGTCATAATATATAAAAATATATTTGACGATTTCCAGAATGAATGGTTTAGTCACTGATTTACATAATATAATTTCACATATTTCAGTTTTCATATTATAACAAAGCATTAAGTTCACATCTTAAAATTGAAACCAAAATAGACAGGATATCAATCGCAACATATTTATATTTTGTCATAAAAATTTTATTAAACAAATTTGGCTTACATGAGAACGTCTTATTATTAAAATCATTACAAACTATTATTGGCTATATAATTAACTATTATAAGTCATCTTGTTCCTCGTTCAAATTCGAAATCGCGATTACATTTTTATTTTCTTGTACATCATCATTTTTTTCTGCGACTATTTCTTCCTCGACATAATTATCTGTATGTTCATCAAGAATATTTTTTATTTCTTCTTCTTGCTGCTTTTTGTCTTCATCTAATTTCTCATATATTTCTCGTAAAACTTCGTTTCTGGTTTTTGTTGCTATCGGAAACTATAAATTGAATATGAGACTTGATTTTGGTCCACAGTACAAAACTATAATAGTCAAGACTAGTATATGTGTATAAAAACAGAAAAGACCGCGCACGTTATCATTTTTCCATCATCTGAACAGATCAGACACAACGAACCTGCGTTTGTCTTTCAAATAAAGTTGGTATCCGCTGTACTCGATCGAACATCAATTCCATCCGATGCCGATGCTCTTCGCTTCGCAAACGTTCTTCTTCTTGACGCATCTGCAGCCTAAGTGCAAGCTCTGCAGCGTGATCGTAATTTATTGATCGCCAAGCGGGTCGACGTCGCGCAATTTGTGCTTTCCAGCGTACTTCTTCGCGTCTCCTCTCCTCGTCGAGCCGCTGTTGCATTTCTAGTTGAATACGTTTCCTGTCAAAAGCAATACAGTGCGACAAAAGATGTCCACTGGTCTGTATGAAAGATATCTAACGTAAATAAAATAGAATAATAACTGAATATGAAACACAGACTGTAGGTATGATGATGAGATGGTGAACTATGCACGTTTTATTAACATTCAATTGTCTAATAAATTCAGAACAAAAAATAAAGTCAAAAGATATGATGCTTCAACTACGATCAATGTTATTTTTTTTATAAGTTAAAAATACATTAACAGAACATGGAAAATAATATTGTGACACAGTAGAAAAACTGGATAAACTCTTTCATTCTTTTTCTAATGGTTGTGTTTTTTTTTTAATTATGTGAAAATCTATTTTAAACAGTAAAGTTATTCAAATATCAGTGTACTATTAATTTTTTTTAATTCACGTCTAAGAACATATTTAAACTAAAGCTGATTTCGTCTTAATTACCTAGGAGACTATATCAATTAGCAGCTTTTATTAAAATATCAATTTTGTTATAAATAATATTATTTATCGCTTTACTAAGAAACTATTTCATCTAAGAAAAATTTAAATAAAATTAATTCTATTTTAATCAAACACATTTTGATTGAATTAATGAAATACGATTTTTTAAAATCGCACCCGTACATAATTGATGAAAAAAAAACATGAAACTTCTGTCAAAAACAAAAAAATACTTTTTATGAAAATTCCTTGTCTCATTTAAAAGTTAGATTTAGGAAAGTAAAATTGTACAAATATTTCTGACAGTAAACCACATACACATGATTATGATCATTAAGTTATTAAATTTATTTTCTATTAAAATATGAATACATATCAGGTGTATCTAAAGTAACATTTCTGAGAAATGTTATTTACGAAATATGACAACATTAAATATTTGATTTTTTATTTGCTTAAATATTTCAAATAGAATCATATTTAAATGTGCATTCATTTGTCATCGTGCACGAATACGGAGTTATCTTTATACTGATTAATAATAATCAATAATTCATATTACATGAATACTTAATAACAAGAATGTCTTAATAAAGTAATTGTGTTCGGATTAAACTATCTTATAAAATCGAAAATGTATTTTTTTTTTTAATTCAAATAAATATTATCAGTTTGTTATCAATGCTTAGTCAATATTTATTTCAATTAACTTAGAAATAGATTTTAAATAAAAATTCATCACTACTTATTAATCGATATGTTAAAATAAAAATTATACAGATATCTAAGTAATTGATTAAAATGGATATTCAGAAACAGCCAGATCAGTATTGAATTACTATTCAGTTTAATTTAAAATATGAGTTTGATCATTCCTGTCATTGTTAAAATATTATTTTGAAATAAAAACGGAAGTAACCACTACAAATATATCATGCAAACAGATAATGTCCTATTGAAAGCAATGTCATTAAATTGTTTCGCGATGAGGAAAAAGTAATGGATTTGAATATCGTATTCAACAAGGATACAAAACGTATGAAGTGGTTGTAGAACAAAAACAGAAATAACAATCAGTCACTTGAAACGATGTGCGAATTTGTTTCGTTTTAATTGAAATTAATTTGCTCTTGAACTGAAGACGAAAAAAAGTGTAGTTGAACTAATTGGATCTATAAATTCATTTGAATCAAAATTAAATGCGTATTTATCCCTTAAAAAATGTTTTCAGTTGTTTTTCGTTATTTGAAAAACAGGGCATACAAATATAAGAAAATTGAATGTGTACTTTGAAAACATAGCAAAAACTAGAAATATTTTTTAAGATTTGACCAATTGTTAATTTTATTTTAAGACTGTTTATTGGTATTGAAAATTTTAAAATATCCATATAAATTGTCAATATGATAAAACAAAACAAGAACATCGAAATAATATGTCAGAGAATGAGAAATTTATGCGAAAGTGAATTTTCAACAATGAACATTTTGAAAACAAGTCGAGATTAATAAATAAATATCTCATGACTGGATGATTCTGGCTTTAACTTCTTATATATCAAACTGCAAGAATGCAATGTCAAATTTTAAGTTAGAAAATGAACAAATTTAAAATGTTTAAACAAAATTTTAATGCTCGTACAATTATTCAATAATTATTTTACTAGAATTTAATGAAATCATTTTTAATTTATTCTTATAAAATATACTGTGTTCTAATTTTAATCTACACTACATATATTTAAACATATGGCGTGGACGTTTTTTTTAAATTCTAGACAGACTTGCGTTAAATTAAAAATTAGACATTCCTGACATATAGCAAACACACAATCGCTCATAGACTTAAATAACAAATTACAGATTTTTAAGTTGGAAAACAATCTTTAACTACATTATAATACTTGATCACGATTTTGGAAAAAGATTACGGATACTCGACGCATCCCAAATTAAGACAAATGAGTATTATCTGGAAGGAATTACTTTGCAAGAAACATACATTAGAAGTTATTATTTAGAGTACAAATCTGAATATTTTTAATGCGACCTTGTATATGTATAATTATTAATATTTATTACTACAATCTATTTTTCATTAAAAAATGCTTAAATATTACTAATATTCTGATCTATTTATTAAATAATCAAATAGCTTTGTGTGCCCAGTAGCCAACTCAAACATATATTTATGTAAAACTCATAAATAAAAATGATACATTTTTATATAAATAATTAATCATGAAACGTATAACAGTGATTCAATTAAGAACCGATTCACTGAAAGTTTCCTTTTACAAGAAAGTAGATACAGCGTTCAACAGGATATTATTGTCTACTTTACATATTAACTTTACGAAGATAATGATGGAAAATGTTTTCATATATATATATATATATACACACACACATATATATATATATATATATATATATATATATATATATGAACGATTTCTCGTGAATATTAACGATGTGATAATTACTTAGCTGACTGGATTCTTAGCACAGAAGCTAAATTAGATCTATTCACAGATTGTAGTTCGAGAGCTGATCTTGCTCGAATGTTCTCCGAACCTTCGCGTGATCTCGTACAAACGTTATGATGTTGATTTACCTTAAAAAACATTTGATTCACGATTTTGTAATACAAACTGATAATGTTAGAAATAATTCGCGGCAAGTACAAGCACGACATTTGTCAAATTGAACAAAAAATAAAATAATAAAAATACTTGTCACTTCTCGACAAAAAAAAAATAAATAAAGAGATGTATAAACTCAAAATTGTATCCCACAAAAGTATTGTTTTGTCAAGTATAAGGATATAAACCGGGCTTAAAAAAATGTAATATAAAAAAAAATTAAACATTATTATTAAATTATAATAATTATTTAATAATGAAATAATCCTTTTTTATAAAAAAAAACACGCATTAATTACAATAATTTAAATAGCTAATTGGAAAATATCCTTACTCGTTTTTCCCCACGTTTATCTGAAATAAATTTGTATGGCCGAGGACTTGTAGTAATGAAATCATTTTTAAAATCTTCCAAATCCCTTTCTATTTTATCGTGATACATTTGATAATTAGGAATTGGTTTTCGTTTAACTGGACTTCTTTGTCCGTCGAAAATTTCCTGATCTAATAGATGACGGCATGTTTTCCTAGGTTTGTTTTCTCTTTCTGCCATCGACGGTGGTAAAGAAGCAGCTTTGAGCATCTCTTCGGCTCGAATTTTCTTTTTTAAAGCTCTATAATCGAATTAAATAATCTAATTCGTGCGAATAAAGACCGTACGGAACAGTATTTTAAAATACATTCTCAAAAATTTAACAGCGCATATTAAAATTAGAATAAAATGCAAACAAATACAAAAATGATATTGGAAAATCTTTCAATATATCGAACGTGCAATAAGAAAAAACTATAACTATGATTACTTACAGTGCATTCATAAAAATAAACAAACAATGCACTAGTTTTCAAATTGCAGGTACCTATAATATTCGTCTTCTCGCATTTTCTGATAAAAGTAATTACTAAACAAATTTTTTGGGACCGGTTTCGCTTTAAATGTTTTCGGCTTAGCACTATGATCTTTACCGCACGTTAATTGCGGAGTTGATTTTGAACAAAACAGCCTCGTCATGTCTCGCAGCTCTTCTTCGCGTTTAGTGAAACTAAAAGGTCTTATTTGAGATTGGAGGTCAATCTTCCTATTCAGTTTTACAATTTCTCTTCTACAATACAAAAACTTGTTTCTAAATTTAAAAAATATGTATCGATAGATTTAACACGTTTTTACATATAACTGTTAAATGCGTATACAAGTGCATACACACACAAATACATACAAACATATATATGTATATATATATATATATATATATATATACACAGTAATATCATATAATCATTCATATGATTTTTTTACATCTTTTAAAAATGGTATTAATTAACACTGAATTTTTTGGCAAGAATTTCAATTCAACATGCCAGTAAAAATATTTTTATACACTGTCCGAGTTCCTAGTATTAACAAATTGTATCTGATCCGGGATAATAACTTTTATCTATACTAAATTATATAATAATTATTTATTAAATTTTATAATTAATATCCTGAATACCTGCGCTCTTGGTCCTCCATTATTTTATCAAATAATGGTACTCTCGATTCAATTGGCACTGGATTTGCTCGAAACATTTTACATTCAGCACTTTTTTTCTCTTTCGTGTCGCTTTTCATTAACAGTTCATTAATTATTTTATCTTCCTCGTCCCTTGAAATTACATAGAAACAATAAAAAATAAAATGTTGTCAAAGTTATTCATAAGTAAAACAATTACCGAACAGTCATTTTAAAAGGCTTTGGAATCGTAACACCTTGATCCTTCCAGCCGACAGTAGTTTTTATTTTCGATGGACTGCTCGGTAAACTTCTCGTATATGCTACAGATTCTGTATGTGGTACATCCAGTTCCGAATCAGACAGTAATTCAGATTGAACGTACGGATAATTGTCATTATAAGCATCCCAAGAACAATCAGCCATCGAGTCGCTTTTCGATTTTGCAGATGTGATTCTAGATTGTTTACTTTTTTTCCTGCGCGGTTTCATGTTTTCTTTCAATGCGTCGATTTCCTTTGCTATCACAAAGTCGATACTGGATAATGAATCAGACGGTGTGAAATTTTCAATACGAACCGTGCGTTTGTGCGGACTAGTACTTTTTTCAGGTTTCTTTAATTTTGATTTAGTAGTATAGGGTTGATTTTCAACAGACCGAGTAGGTGTACTCAAATCAGAATAAGAATCTAACATTATCTCAGTTTGTCGACGTTTCATTTGATTATAAAAAGATTTACAGTCAGATTTATTACACATAGATTGATTTGATTTGATTCTTTCGTTTCCACATTTCATTTCACTTACACCGATTGATTTGTAATCATCGAGCCATTTTGAGTCACTCTCATCGAGATTTTGTTTCGCTTCCATAAATAATTTCTGTTTTAATTTTAAATTGTTCAGCCGTTCGTAGAACTCTTTATTTGATAAGTGATAGACATCGCAATAATCAGGAATACTATCATAAAACTCTAAGAACGTTTTCATCGATGCCATTTTATAATTATCTTGTTGTCCTACACTTTTGTTTCGTATTTTATGACCACTCTTACTGCCCTGTTCACTATTTACTCGATACGACTCTGTACGGTTAGAATCTTGAATGTATTCTTTGGATTGTTCGTATAACGGAGACGGCAATTTGCTATACGCATTTACTGGCACTTTTAGACAAGAATTTTTAAACACTGCACTATTATGATATGTAGACATTTTCCTTCACTAGGTATAATGAATGGGTCTAATAAATCCATGGCAACCGTTAGTTGTGTATACAACAAATCGATTATCAACATTTCATAAATACATTGAATTTATAATAGTTGTTCGATATTGAATACACAAGTGCAAAAATGTACATATATATATATATATATATATATATATATATATATATATATATATATATACATACACATATATATTTCTCAACCCGACTATCGCGAAGGTATATAAACATACACACAGAGATCCGCGAATTCTTTATAAAAATGTTAAAATAAATGTATTTTAATAATAATAATAATGGATATTCATGACTTTTTGTAATTTGAAATTGTAACGAACACAACTATCAAACTAAACAATAAAATTGATTATAATTAAAGTGTGTTAAGTTCCATTAGTTATTTTATTGGCTTTGACTTTTTTTTTGGATTTTATTTATAATAAACTAGAGACCGATGAATTTTTTTGTATGTATAATAAATAAATATATATATATATATATATATATATATATATATATATATATATATACATACAATGAAATAGGCAATAATTGAAAAAATTAAATTCAAATATATTTGTTATCAGTATATTATTCATTTTTATATCACTAATTGATTTTTAACTAAAAGGCATATTATAAATGCCTAAAAATTTGTTAATTTAACTAAACAATTCAGTTTGCATGTAGAATAAAAATATTTTTTGACATTTTGTATACAAATTGTAAATGTATACTATTTAAAAAAGATAGTACAATTTATTTAACATTGCATTGATTTTTAGTACATTGAACAAGTATTAAGAACACATATTTCAATTTATTATTTTATTACACCAAAATCTACATCATACATATACACTGTTTCATATAATTTTCATTACAACTATAAATGATACATTTGGCTTTATTTTCAATATCAGTGATTACTAATATGATATTTAAATTTTCCTCCTTCAACTCAATTACAAGTAATATTTATATATTTGAATATTAAATGTTATTCATTACACATACAATGACAAAATAATACTTGAATACTGGAGTTAACTATTTAGTCTTATATCATAAACTACTTTTTTTTCAATTTATTCCGAATTTGGTACAACACCATGTGTTGCTAATGAAAAGTATATTGAATACTTTATGGTAACATTGATCTTTGCAGCTAAAAGTAATGTAATCTATATATGTGTGATGATGCTACAATATATTTTAAAATGTTTATAATCTAACTTTTTTAGCACTTAAAACAGACTTTTTGTTTTTATGTACTATTTGTTTATTGGATATATGTGATTTAACTTGATCATGAAGTTGCTGGAAAAATTTCTCTGATGATTTTGTTGACTGACTATTACTTGATGTCATTTGACTAATATTTCTATTCTTTGTTAATTCTTTTAATAGATGATCAGTGTTTTTATTAACCTTTTTCTTTTTCGGAGAACCATCATTATCCCTTTCTTGACTTTCTTGCACCATTTTTCTTTTACGTTGGGCTATTTTTTTATGTCGTCGTTCTCTTTTCTTATCGGTTTCGGTACGTTCACTTTTAGACTTTATGTCTCCTTTAGATTTTGCTTTTATTTCTTCTGGAGCTAATAAGGCTGCATCAGATACAGATACTGGTGCAACTTCTTCCATACTAATTGCAGGCAAATTACTCACAATTTTAACATCAGGTTTAACAATTCGAGGTGTAAAATAAAAATGACTTAGAGCATCTAACTGAGAAAATAAATTATCAATTGCAGCAGTACATGCTACTTTTTCAGTTGATTCTTGCTCAGATTTATCACAGTCATCAGTATTTTGAGCTTCTTTCTGATTAATATACTCGTTTTCATAAATTTGTGCCAATGACTGTTTACTTTTTTCTTGATCTAATGCTAATTTCTTTTTATATTCTAATAAATCTGTAACAGGTTTTACTTTTCGTTTAACACTGTCCCAAGCTTGATTTTTAATTCTCTGGAGAATAATATCCTCTAAGTTCATATTTGTTTGTTCTGTTATTACGACAGCCGGTCTAGCTGTCACATCGAAATCTAATACCTCTTGTAGTAAAGAATTTTGTGGTCGATTTTCAGCAGAAATTTCCCCCTTTAACTGCCAAGGTTTTTCAGTTAACAGGGACTCCTCCAAATGATTAATTTTCTTCTCAAGACGTAACTGTCTTAATTCTAAACTTGACTGTTCACTTTTTGTATTACTACTAATATTATTATGCACATTTATTGCATCTAACTTATCTGATAAATCGTCTTTATCGAAACTTTCCTCCATCTCTTCATCGCTGTTTTCGGTAAAATCTTTTTGACCATCTTCAGCTTCACCCGAATCAAAAAAATCTGCATAGCGAGCATTCTCATTTGTTTTATCATCATCAGATTCAGCAAACAAATCTACAGAACTATCACTCTCAGCACCACTATCATCTGCAGAGTTTTTCTTTGTGGACTGCTTCATTTCTTTACGATCTTGATCATTTAAAAACTTTTCCATTTCTTTCATATTGAAAAAAGTATCTTCTAATTCTGTTCTGTTAGACTTCTCATCATCGACTTCATCATCATTAACGTCATCATCATTACTAATATTATCATTTATTTCTAAATTACCTACATTACTTATACTATCTTCTGATCCGTCATTTAAATATTCACTCATACTATCAGTATCAGTTAAATCAGTTTCAGACTCTAGATCACTAGTTTTTTCTTCTTCTTTTGTTAACTGTTGTTTTAAAGATAATGCTTTGGCTATATTAATAAAAAGACCTGATTCTTGTGCTTCATTCTGAAGTTCAAGTTGGGACCAAAGTTCTTCATGTCCGAAAGATTGGATGATCAATTCAGGTAAACCATAATTTTGTGAATCTTTTTTCCACGTTTTTAAATGATCATACATTCCTTTTATATTATTTTTTAATTGTTCTGTATGCACATTGATACTTAAATAATCTTCAGGATTTTTTGTAGCAATGTTAAATTTATCCATCACTTCAACTGCAAACTCTTTCAATGTATTCTTCTCCATTTTAAAATAATATAAATTATAATAGAAAAAATTACAATATTTAACAAGTCAAAAACATTTCAAAACGATTATTTTTTTAAAAGCACATGTTATGTTACATTATTATTGAACACTACTTATAGTGTATCCTAATAGAATGTTTTCATTAATGACTGTAAAAAACTTAATAAATTATAAAATTAATAAATTAAAAAAACAAAAGATTTCTAAAATATTAATTTTTTTGATAATACTTAATTTACAACTGTAAATGTACAAATTATAGGTTATAAACAACGTCGTATGATACATACAAAATGACAGACAATACCCAATGTACTTGAATAGGTTCTATGGCATACAATTTATTATTATTCAGAACTATATTATTATTTACTATGAAACCATCAACTGAATATGGTTTAAAATTATATTCATATATCTAAATAAGTAATACAATACCGCTAATAAAATTTTATTTGATTACGAATACATACTTTAGATTACATACAAATACCAATAGACGTATTGTACAGTTGTTAAGTAAATAAAGATACAGTTAAATCTGTATCTATTTTATAATTTTTAAATGATATTTTCCATTAAAATGACAATATATTAAATACTTCAAATTTTATACATTTATAATTTTATTATATCCATTTTTATTACAATTAGGATTGCGATACTTTTACTGATATATTTAAAAAAAATCTTTTTTTACTGCATATATAATTAATTCATTATTATATAAAAATAGAAAAAATACATTTTTGCAGCACAAAAATCTCTTCGACAGATCGTCGTGACATCATATAAAACAGCAACGTTCTCTTTCAGATGCATTAATAAGTGGTAGGGATGTAGTTTTACATACCAGAGAAAATATTTTAAAGATAAGAGGATTTATTCGATAAGGAGATTAGATTTTAATTAACAAAGTTTCGATTACATTGAATATGTAAAAAGTATGTTTTATACATAAAAGTTCATATGTAGATATTCAGTTAATTTTAATTGTGATTTTGTGTTATATTGTTAACAATTAATATATTTTAGGTTATCATGATTACTTCAACATCTGATGACCCGTTATACAGAATCCAACGTGAAATATCAGAAGTTGCTGAACGAGAACAGGAATTACGAAATGGTTATAATACGCCACCGAGATCTCCTAATAACGTTCCTATTGAAGATGTAAAAAGTCTTACAAAATCATTTTCTACATTATCATGTGTGCCACAAGTAACGAAAAAGTTTCCAACAAACCCAGAACAGAAAGGTATCATGCATCGTTTTATAAAATCTAGAGGCAAAATTGCATTGACAACTATATCACCTCGTAATGAATCTTCAACTACACTTTGGACTCAAGAAGCAACACCTCCAAAGGTTTTAGTGGTGCCTGGTAAAATGTTAAGAAAAGGATATGTGCCTGTCGAAGAAAAAATTCAAAAAGAATTACGAGAAATGCAAGAAAGAGAAGCAGAATTTCGTGCTCATCAACGAAAAGTATTAGCCACATCTCAACCTGATCTACTTTCCATTCTCGATGAACCAGATTCGACAACTGACTCACCTCCACCTGGCAAACTTCGTAGTGTACGGTCTATAAATAATATTTGTGACTCGAATGAAAATATCAATGATACAACATCGCCACCATCATTGCTTCGACCTGCTATGTCACTTGCACAATTATGTGATAACGTAGATGAATCGGAAGTTCCAAGTTCTAGCTTCCTTATTGCAAAATTTGAAAGCATTATTCAACAACATCGTGAAATTTCTCTTAATAATAACCTGTGATAAAATGTGGCCTGATAAATATGTGCCTTTAGTAATATTACTTTATACAAATTGGATTCCTGTTTACATTCCATCCAAATAAATTCATATGGCAGCCGTACTTAACATAATTAACCATATGTTGTTAACAAGTATTTAAAATAATTTATCTATTATTTATTAAAATGATAAGTTTTATGGATACATATATATATATATCAAATTATTTATTGCTATACTAGTCTAAGTTACAAACGTGTTTGTATATAATGCATAAACAACTAGTGCTAAAAAATGTATAAACAATTTATTATTTTCTGTATTATTTATATTTTGGTGCTGGATGATACTTTATGTATAAATATTTTAATATATGTATAAAATAACAGTTTACTTTCTTACTGAAAATTAAAATGTCAATATATGTATTACACATACACACACACATATATATATTTACATTTACTACTTTTCTGAAAGATTTAACTACGTCACTAATCATATGATTTCAATTTTTTTTATAAAATACAATAGAACTGATAATATATTATCTATAACATTTAAATAAACATAAGTGGGATCTTTGATATATCATTTTTTATTGATAATATACAACAAAAAAGTAAAGGTCATGTGAAAGGAATCAAAAAAGATATTAACAAAAATTTTATGCATAAAATTACATTATAATAACTACTCTGAAGATACATTTTGCCTATAAATATATTCCTTTTTATATTCAAACTTATCATTACAGCTTGATGCACATGTGTATACTATTAAAATTCCAAAATCTAAAACATTTTCCTTAAGTTGATACAAAATTTGTGGAAGTATTTGAAATTCAAACTGTCTAGGTCCACCACAATATTCACAATTCGGTACATCAGTTATATTTAATTTTTTATTATTCGAAATCCACAGAGGACTGCCCCCTTTTTCATATCGTAATATCTGATCAGGGTAAGAATCAACACGTTTCTTAAACTTTATAAACTCTTTATCTTCTTTGCATGAAAAATACTCTAATAAATCAGATTCACTTATGTCATTTAAAGTGCCAACTTTATTTTCATTTAATAACTTTTTATACTCTAAATTTCTTCTTTCTTCTGCCTCTTCTTCGTTTTCTTGTAAATTTTGTTCTTCCATTTCATTTTCAATAACAATTTCAAATTCTGGAAATAGTATACGTTCACTGGCATTACTAGTAGTCTGTAACTCAATACCTTCAGCACATTTATTTTTATGGCCATTTTTCCAATCTAATATTTGGTGTGTACGGGAACAGTAATGAACAGATTTACATTTAGAACATTTCTTTACGCCTAAACAACCACAAACTGCACATAACGTTATATATTTATTCAAATCAAAATTATAATATTGACTTTCAGTTGGTGGATCAGAAGAATAAAACTTATTATTTCGAGGAAGTTGACTTCTGTACACTACTAAATTTTCATTATTTTCTTTATTACAATTTTCTTGTCTGCAAATGAATACGTAAATAGTCCTGTGAAAACAATCTTCTCGTTCTTCAAATGGTGCATAAACTTGTGCAAGAAATATCAAAGGCTCTTTACATGATGAACACACTAAATCTTTTGGGATATTTTCTAGATCAAGCCACGCTGGTTTCCCGCCTGCTTTGCTAGGAAAATAATGATTTAATATTTTCCAAGGCTCACAATTTTCCAAAAATCCTAAATCTACATGTGTAGACATTTTATTAGAGTTAGGTTATGTCCATTCATTAAAATATTACTGACAGACAAGGAGGCTATAAGATAAAATATACTCTTCGCTAGTATTATTAAAGATTGAACGTGTTACTCATAGATAAAATGTTACTTTTGTAGATGTAAATTTTATTCTTAAATTTTAATATTCACTTGAACGAAATTTTAATAATATTTATCTATGATCATCTCACAAATTAATGACATATTTTCATATAACACTATATTAAACAATGCAGATATATAAAAGATACATATAAATGTTCATGTATTAGAAAACTACAATAAAAATATTTTTAATTACAAATCTACTTATTTCATTTATACAAGTAAATTTAAATTATATAAAGAATTACATAAATGAACTATTTGCAAATTATATATATATATATATATATATATATATATATATATATTAAAATAGCACTAATAAATTATTTATTTTTATTCTGTCAGCTATTAATGTAAAACACATAATGGAAATCGTTTTTCACATTCATCTCCGTAATCATTAACCTCTTCTTGCATCGGCAGACTAAAAAACATCGGAGATGATCCTTGAAATTTACTGGTATCTTCTTGTTTGTCTAATGCATTTTGCATGCCCCATATAAAAGGTGTTATTTTGCATACAAATAGTTGAATACAAATAGATTCGTCGTCTGATGACCGTTCTTGAATACTTTCTATTAATTTATCAGGTAAAGACTTATCTTTCGCATCTGTTATAATATTTTTTATAGTTTTACTTGATAATAACCATTCTAAAGGTGATCCTTCTTTAACACTTCTCACATGAGTAATTTCTGATGGTTTTAAAGGAGTTAAGGATGAACTAATCTGTAGAAAATAATGAAATATAAGAACTTAGTAGGATTAAATCAATATTTCACAATCGCTAAAAAGAGTTAAAAGTAAATAAAACGTATTTTTATATGAATGAAAAATATTATTATATGAAATTGCTTCCTTGCAATAATATACAGTTAATTAGATTTATGTTTACGATAGATTTACGTTTTAGATACGTTTAGATTTGCGATTCAATTAATAAGATATCATTTTGTATTTTTTGTTATGATAATTATTTTCAGTTAACATTTACAAATACGAGAATGTTTTTTTAAAAAACGAAATTCCCAACGTAATATTTAAATTTATTTAAATATTGTATTATTGCAGACAATCTTACCAATTGCGCTAAAAAAATTAAACCATTTATAGCAATGGCGCTCAATCTTCCCGTATCAAGACCTAATATTCTAAAAAATCCCGTAAACAAATTGTGTTGTTTATCGCTCGTTTCTCCTTTATTCAATTTTGCATTTCCTCCAAAAGTATCAGATACTAACTGAGCTATTCCGCTCGCAGCATCTAATCTTAAGAGTTTTCCGGCTAATTGTAAACCTGATTTCAGTTTTCCGAACATACCGGAGTCGTTAACATTTTCTGAATAAACAATTTTTTCACACACTATCAAAAATAATAAAACGTGAATAAATGACAACATTCTGTTCACGAAATGATTTTGTGTAGGCAGAACAACGACTAACGGTTACACATTGTTGTATGAACTCGTACCCAGAGACAAACATCTTCACAGTACGTAAATGAGTTTGCACGTTACAGTTCAGAGATTGTAATTATGAAGACACTTTAAAATGTCATTACCCTTAAATAAGCGTTCCCCTATTACAATTTTGTTATATATATATATATATATATATTCTTAATATAATTATACATAGCTGTATTGCTATTTTAATTCATTTATATACCTACATAAATGTAATTAAAAATTATGATTATTTTACTTTTTTATATAAATGCAAATCGTACATATTTTAGACGAATAGTCACCTGCAGAGCAAAATTAAGCCACAGTGCTTGGATTATAGATTGTCATATTTTAAAGAACTATTTCTTAAAGAATATTTATATTCAATTAAATAATTCTAACTGTTAATGCTATCCTAATTTTCATAATTGTTACATAAAAACTGTTTCTTAAATATCTTTATATATATATATATATATATATATATATATATATATATATATATATATATATATATATATATATATATATAAGAATAAGAGATTTTTAATCATTTATAAATGAATTCCAAAATAACTCTTAACAACTTTATTATAGCTGTAACTCGACAACGAACGAAATGATTTGCTTTGTAATTACAAAATTCTCAAAACGGGACATTATCGCTTCAGTAACTTTAAAATCTGAAGGCATGAAGCAATTTCACGATTTTGATTTCAGTATTATTTTGCATTTGAACAAGTAAGCATTCTTTTTGAAAGTTCTTTTGAATAGAAAATCTGATATAAATTATCGCGCAACATGATCAGTGTCTTCAATGTTATATCTAGATCTGCCTGTTTAAATTATTCAATCATTTATTTATCATTATTAACAATAAAAATATATGCTCTACAAAAACAAATTGAATCTATTCAGGATTCGTCGTTTTTAAAAACATTAAGTGAACTTCCACTAGACAAATTATTACACGTGAAAAATTCATTCGAGTACAAAGAAATCGATGAAGAAGAATTAAAGGATAATATAATAAATAATATTCCAGGTGCGCAAGCTTTACAACTAAAACAAAATTCTCATAACAGAATTGGATATGATCAAAATTATAACAGTTATCTTGGTTTTGAAAATAAGTACAGTTATGAAAAGAAGAAAGGAAAAGATTTATCAACGGTTTTCCAAGTTTCAATTACCGCGCTGGCGTTTTTAGCATTTGGCGGATATTTACTATGCTTGATCGTCCAGGCCATTAAAAGCAAAGCTGAAATAAGTTTAAACATGACTGATACACAAGCAGAAAGTATTCGTAAAAGGAAACACGGATTAAGAAAACCTCGGGAAAAAAGAGACACGTGGCCGCACGTGAGTACAGATGATCTGTACGATGCACTAACAATGTTTTCTGAAGGATACGCTATGTACAGTGAAAAAAGGAACAATAGCTAATAATGTTATGAAAATATAATTTTCGATTTGCAGCATTTATGCAACTAGTGATTATCCAATGTACTCACCATGACATCTATGCAGTTATTTGTAAATAATCCTTAATATAACCCTATATGTCAATGTCAAAAGTTGAGTGAATAATGTTTTTAAAATGTGTGGGAAGACTTGCTCGATATTTTTTCAAAAATGGAAGTTATGGATGGGACCTTTCTTAGTGATAACCTATGCATTATTTATTTTAATTGTAGTACCTGTATTACTTATCAATTCAATAAACAATGGATATAGCAAAAATGTTGAAAGTGCTCTTGTGGGAGGTGTTTTTGTTTTATTGGCAGTGCCAATTTCATTTTGGGAAATAATTCAACATATTCTTCACTATACCAAGCCAATTTTACAAAAGCATATAATTAGGTTTGTTTTTGTAATATACATAAATTTATATATACACGATAGCAAAATTAACATAGATTAACGTTAGTTATATTGAAATTAGTTTAATTAATAAAGTGAAAATTTAGCATATTTCTTATTTTGTCTTTAATACTGTTAATGAAAGCATACATTTTTTTATCTTCCCTAGTAAAGTAAACATATTCATTGAAAAATCTCTATAATTAACACTGAGTAATTAATTTACTACTTTTTTTTATCAGATTATAAGAATATGTAAAATATACAATAAATAAATTAGATATGTAATATAAATGAAACCAAAACATGTTTTCCATATATAAAATACATAATAAAATTTTACAGGATTCTTTGGATGGTGCCTATTTATGCAATAAATGCAGTAAGTATCTTAATGCATATTTAATTTTATAAGGCCATAATACATATTTTTATATGTACGAAAATGTGTTTCTCAGTGGGTAGGCCTTCTTTATCCAGAACATTCTATTTATATGGATAGTTTACGTGAATGTTATGAAGCATATGTAATTTATAATTTTATGAAGTATTTATTAAATTATCTAAACATGGAAATGGATTTAGAAGCATCATTAGAATTGAAACCACAAGTTTATCATATATTTCCTTTATGTTGTTTGAGTCCTTGGGAAATGGGAAGGTAAACATTTTGTTAAAGAAAATTTTGGAATTGTATATATATATATATATAAACATTCTTTAATTAAAATTATTTCAGTGAATTTGTTCATATGTGCAAGCATGGAATTCTGCAATACACTGTAGTTCGACCAGTGACTACAGCAATATCTGTGTAAGTAAAAAACAATAGAATGTTTAAGTTGAGTTAATGTATAGTTATGAAATTATCAAGCAGAAAAATTGTATACATTATAAAGCCAGATAATTATTTTTCATGAGCATTTTCAATTAAAATTGTCATTGAAACTTTCAGTATTTGTGAATTGGCGGGCGTTTATGGAGAAGGTGAATTTCGTGGGAATGTTGCATTTCCTTACATGATAGCTATTAATAATATTTCTCAATTTGTTGCCATGTATTGCCTTGTACTATTTTATAAAGCTAATCGTGTAGAACTGCAGCCAATGAAACCTATTGGAAAATTTCTTTGTATTAAAGCTGTTGTTTTCTTTTCATTTTTGTAAGTATATAAATATAAATGAGTTTCATTTCAATTAATTGTTATATATATATATATATATATATATACATATATATATATATATATATATATGTATAATATATAATAATCCAAATTCTACTAAAAAAATGTATGACTATTTGTAAATGTATGTTTTAGTCAAGGTGTTATTATAAATATATTAGTATATTTTGGAGTTATATCATCTGCATTTAATACAGAGGGAGATGATACAATTAAAAATATTTCATCACAATTACAAGTAAGTACTGGATAGATATCTTTTCATATATAACCATAACTCTATGTGTTTATATTTACATCTATTAAAACACACATGTACATGTTTTTAGGACTTTTTAATCTGCATAGAAATGTTCTTAGCTGCTGTAGCTCATCATTACAGTTTTTCATATATACCTTATGTAAGTTCATCAGCGCCAGTAAATTCATGTTGTGAATCATTTATGGCAATGTGGGATGTATCTGATGTACATAGAGATATACAAGAACATTTAGGTATTGTAGGTAAGAAATTTAAATAATTGATTTCTAAAATATTATTTAGAATATATAGATGAATTTTACTATTGTTTTACATTTACATAACAGGAAGTTCATTAAGTAGACGTATTCGAGGTCGAAGTATGTATTCATTGGCTCGAGGTACTGAATCATCAGAAAATTCTCGTTTAGTCGGTTCTGCTCCAGAGCATTTAAATTCTCATTATGATTATGAACAAAAGTACAATGCTCCTGAAGAAAATTATGATACAAAAGAATGCACCAGTTCTGGTACATATGGATCAGTTGGGTTTTCAGATAGTGGACAGACTTATGAAACCCCTCCATTAATTAACTTAGATTCTCCTCAAAGATCTGTTGATAGTGATTCTAATCCAAAGAATTTAATTAAATAATTTAGAAAATGTTATGTTTGGGATGGGCAGCCATTAACTTATTTTTTTATTAATACATATTTATATGTATATAAAAAATTATATATACATAAATGTAGACTTTATTATGTACAATTTTATTTGTATGTATATGTATATATGTATGTATATATATATATATATATATATATATATATATATATATATATATATATATATATATATATATATATATATATATATATATTAATGTATATATTATTGTGTATAAAAAATTTGATATTCATTGTTTTTTTTATAATTTATATCAAACTATTGAAAAATATCACTAATAAATATTTATTGGTAATTAATATTGTATTATGTAACAATAATAAAGAAATATCAATTTATTAAATTTCTAAAAAATAACTTTAAAGCTTTATTTTAAAATTGATAAGTATTTTATATTGACTGGTATACACATTTTAGACTTTATGCAATTAAAGAACTGTGTATAATTTTAATTTTTGAAAAAAATAAAAGTATTAATGACTGAGTTACTCTAATACATTATCATTTTAAAAGTAGACTATAAGATTTGAATTTGACATGTATCTGTTGTAATTAGTACTTACAGAGAAATTGCAGTCACAAAGTATTTATATCATTAAAAATGCTATCAAAAGGCTTAAAATTGACAATATTCATACAAGTGATCAGCTAACAAATTTGTTATTTTTAAAATAACAGACACACATACACACACATATATATATATATACATATATATATATACACTTTTAAAATAATATTTAAGATCACTAAAAAGTACCTGAAATACTAAAACACCCAGTTATTTCTTTCAAATATTACTTATGATCAAGGATGTGTAAAAATAAATTCTGGCCTCAAAGGCATATTAATTTGCTACTGAATGTTCTTTGTTAAAAGAGTAAAATTAGTCTGAAAAATTATTAATCATACTAATGTAATATCATTTAATAAATAAATATTTTAATGGTAAATCAAT